>MU001682.1:565535-676135 GCA_010093515.1 Lineolata rhizophorae | reverse complement strand
CTTCAAGTATCCATTGTACAAGGAAGTCCTCTTGCTCTGGTGTCAATCGTTGTTGGTATACGTGGCTGGTTTGGCTGTTCTGTGTGCCTCGTACACGGGCAGAGAAGGTAGCTTGAGGGATGTTGTACGCCTTTGCAGCAGCTCTTTGACTAGTAAAAACACCAGCATTAAGATCGCGGATAGCTGCTTGAATAGATTCTTCACGGTTGTCCATTTTGGCAGTGTGGGTGGTGAGAAAACACGTGTTTTGTTGAGGGTGTTGAGTTCTGGGCAGTGAGTTGGAACCCCGGGTGACTCGGAACCCGGTCAGCTAGCTTAAACTAGACCACTACGAAGGATTATCGGCTGCACAATAGGTCAGCCAATAAAAAGTGCAAACTCGTCGAATGCTCTGTTGATGACGGCTTAAGTGATGTGCACTACAGAAGTCTGTTGTGCTGCAATAGGTGATTTTTGAAGGGAGTAATAAGAAAGCCTTTTGACATTTTGGACGTATTGTCGCTTTGTCACCGCCAACGTCTGTAGCGGGTGAAAGCCGCGTTTCCGCGAATGTACCAGTGGCGCAACTCTTTGCTCCACTGTTTACATCGACTTGCCTGTGGTATGAAGTTGTGACTTACCTGCTCCCAGTTTCCCAGGACGAGTCTGGATAACAGAACGGGCAGGACCTCTAGCCCCAGCTTATGCGCCGTCGTATATCCGTTGAACCTCACCGAGCAGTTCTAGAGGGAGGCCTGATAAATAGTAATCCTTGGCTTGTTTATGTTGGCCCGCCCCCAAAGTACCTGTGATGGTTGACGATGAGCACGGACGCTACAATATGTTCTTTCTTAACGGACTCTTCACAAACTTAGCAAAAAGATTCGAACATCTTGACTGAGCCTACTATTTCTATTCACAAAGATCACTGCTCTGACTGCTTTAGGAGGCCTTCCCTGCAGTCGAAGGCGCATCTACAAAAATTCCGTGCCGTTTCAGGAATCTATTCGCCACTGGGTACGCTTCTTATTTAAGGAATCGAAGATGGGATGTTGCAGTAGCTCATTGGCCGTTTTTCTCTTCTCGGGCAACCATTGAAGCATTCCCGAAGCAAAGTCGAGGAACGCCACTTTCTCGTCGCCAGCCAACTCTGTCACCGTATCTGCCAGCTTCTTTCCTCCAACAAGGTCCTTGCGGAGAATCTGGTCTGTCACGAGCAGCGCGTAAGTTCTTCCTCCTCCATTCTTTCCTTTTTGACTTATTGACTTACTATCATCGTCAAAAAAAGGACCGCCCCAGAACTCGTTCATGTTCTTGCACTTCTTACCACACGGGTTCGTGACGGGCTCCTTGAGCTGATACTTGCGAAAGAACCGCTCCCGTTTAATCAGCTCTTCGGGTGGATCTCCAAGGAGAGAAACCATCTGAGCGAGGTGGACGTGTGCGTCGTATCCACCATCTTCGCCAGCGGGCCGGTCGAATAGACTGATGTCTTCCAGAAGGTTCCACATCTGCCGGTGTTAGTGTTATCTTTGAGAGAAGCGGCTATGTCTGCTTACAAGAAGACCAAGATTCCAGATGTCAACGCCGTATGACCACGGGCAGCCGAGTATCACTTCCGGGGCGCGGAAGCGGTGAGACTGGATAGCGGAGAGATGGCCTCGATCCTTGGCTAGTCCAGGGAGGGCGAGATTGAAGTCAGCTAGCTTGGGCAGCAATTTGGAGCCTTGTAGGGGACCAAAGTCGCTCTGCGAGAGGTAGGTTATACGACCGTCCCCTAGGTCGATGTGCCAGGGCTGGGGATTCTTCATTTGGGACTTGACAAAGTTGGTTAAAATGACGTCGTTTTCGATCGTAACCATTATGTTGTCATCCTTGATATCTAGCGGGTCATTGTTAGCGTTGTAAAGTCAGGAGAAGTATCACCATGCCTTACCCCTGTGGATGAGACCGCATTTGGTGTGTAGATAATCTATGCCCTCGAGGAGACAGTAGATGAAAAACTTGAATAAAGGTGGTGCCAGTCTTTGTCGTCGTAGCCTATGCTGAAGCTGAAAGAGAGTTTCTCTCATTGGTGTATAGACGAGACAAGAATGTGTTCCTTCTGGTCTTTTCAGCAGGAATTCATCGACAGGTATGCGGATGAATTCTAAACCTTCGTGCGATGGCTCGGCATTGGCGATAAGTTTCGAAATCCTGCTCTCCCAGGCCATATCTGTATCGAGAGCCGCGATCTTGATACTGACGTAACGAGGAACCGACGAATTCTTCCACTTCTTGCTGACATGAAATGTTTGACTGAGTGATTGAACAGATGGGCGAGATGAGAGCTAGCTTACAATTCGAGATTCTCTGCTAGCCAGACGGTTGAGCCGGCGCCGTAACCGAGCTTGGTGATCGTCTTGAATCTGTCATCGAGTATCTCGCCGAGCCGCGTTAGATGGAAATACCTCAGCCGATGGCCCGGAAGCAGCTCCTCCTCAACTATTTCGTCGATCCTTTGGGTCATCGAGCCAAACTGGGAGACTGAACACCGTCGGTGCCAAAGAAGTGGCAATCTCAGGGGTCGTTTCGGCCAGAGAACTCGCGGCTTTGCAATGATGGATGCATTTTCCATTTTTCAAGAAGCTGCATGCCGCAAATGTTATTTGAGCGTGATCTCGACTCCCCACCAGCGGTGGTGCTCTGCTGTGAAAATTCAAAGTCTCAAGCACCGCCTTGCATCGGTCTGTGAACGGGAGGTATTACGTAAGCTCTGATCACGACGAGTAGGCCTCAGGAAACAAGGCGGACGTACCGGAGGCCACTTAAAGTTATGTCAGGCCTGCGAGGCACGCGGTATCAGCCGATTCTGTAGTGAGGTTCTTGCATCGCGATGCGGCGGCCATCAGATCCGCGTGCGTATACTAGCACGGTAGATGACTATGCCAGCGCAAAATGTGGCCAATAGGTGGCAACTAGCCATGCCCCGCTATCTACCATGCTGGTACATACGAGCATCAGCCTCCTGTCATGCTAGCCATCTATAGTGCTAGGACCAGTGTCGGATTCGTTTTTAGCCCCAAATATACTTTTTGAAACGTTTACGATAGTACACAACCTGAGCAGGACCAAAACTGTCGCATCTTTCGGGCGAGTTTGCCAGACTATCAACAAACCATTGGGGCACAGCAGGGCGTCTCGAGCGCATCAGACCGACCTCTCACAATCGAGGGTCAGAGCTAGCAGCTCTTTGCTTTTTCACCTTCACTTATACATGAATTCAGCTGTACCTCAAGATAGGAGGGCTTTCATCATGCATCGTCGTGCAGCCCGGCCCTCGGCGTCGCACGTCGGCCGCCGATAGGCACTGGCCAGAATGCCTATTCTGCCCTGCACTAGCCGCCGCGCAGACCCAGCGGACGTCGTCGTCTCTTTTTGCCCCAGCGATCATCCTCTCCAGCGCCATGCCTGGGAATAGGTCCGCCCATGACTCCGTCCGGCCTTGCGCATGGAGTAGCGTCTGGGTCGTCGCGCTGCCTAATTGAACAGCACTCTTCCCCTTAATGACAAACTGTATTTTTTGAACGCACCATATCGTCCTCTTGCCCACCAATTCTAGAACGTATGCCGAACCTTTCAGCAGCACAGGCCGGAAGGATACTGACGATACGATAAACATCGTCCTCCCTGCAAAGGAAGCGATCGACAACGCTTTCTAGGCTCTAATAGCAGCCGTTGGACTGACTGGTATTTATGTTGCGGGCAGTCGTGCTATTCCGGACTCGATTGCTTGCGTTGGCGCTTCAATTACTGAGACGACAATTCTGATATGGAACTATCCGAATTGTCTGGAGCATGTTCTCGAACCTCAAAGCTCCTTGTCGATGCGCCCGACCATGATAGGCGCGTCGAAGAACTGCACTATCTGGCGTGGGTGACCTGCAGAAACCACTTACAGACTAGGCATAAATGGTGCCATCTAACCACCCTCCTAAACCAAGCTTTAGCAAGCGTTCCAGTTCGGTAGATCCATCCGCTTGTACACCCTTGTCCTCCATGTCCTGGAGCAGTTTATCGATATAATATCCTGCTCCCGAGAGATGAAGGATGTGGGCAATAGCGCGGTGGATCGCAAGAAGTCGAGGTGAAGGAGGATCGACGGTCCGGGTATCTGTCAGGTATAGGGTGCGAATAATAGGGAAAGGTGGATCTCGTATGACACCGACAGGAAGGAAGGAGCTGATCCGGTAAGTATGCGGCTGGTCTGTAGCTTCGAAGAAAATCTGAAAGTCTCCGAAGCCTTGATGGAGCGTATGGGTAAGAGTGATTGCGTTGCGTGGCTGGTCGATACTGGTGCCCTCGATGAGGTGTGTGACACCGCTGTCAAACATGTTCAGGATCGCAAGTGCGGCTTGTTTGGAGGGATCCTGGCAAGTTAGCGGATAGTTAGATTATCCAAGGGGAGACAAACCAATTGCGAATTAGCATCGAGCTTTGTCAAGGAATGCGGAAGCACGTGGGCCACTTCCAGGCTTTCGAATGGCTTCTCGTCTTCGAGAAGTAAACTTCCATCATCATCTCGGGCATCGCTGCTACCACTTAAGCGCCTTATCGCTTCGTTGTAGTCAAATCTGCGCGATATCACGCAGCGATGGCGGTCACGGACAAGGCACGCGCCACGAAGAGCCGAGACCCGGTCTGGCGTCCCGACGAAGCCTTGGGCTCCTTCCGCACCCCCTCCACTGCAGAGTGGTATACGGGTGAGGGCTGCGGGGTCTTTTTGGTGGAAGCCTTCACTAAGAGACATCAGTAGGGGTGGAACGAAAGGGTAGCCAACCCATCCAGCCTTACGAGGCAGAAAGAAGTTATCCAACAGATGGTCCGCGAAGCCGAAGAAGGCCGAGCGGAGCTTCTCGAAGTCGATATATTCTTCCCCTTCGATCGAGAGGGCCACAGCCCGAAAGAAGGCACGTAGGAAGTTATCTCGAGACTCGTCGGAAACCGCGAGTTCATAGGTGAAGCGGACGAGTCGAGGGCGGTCATAACGGCTCCTGCTGCTGCTGCTGTTGTCCGCTGACTCGAAATGCTCAACGACGCGATAGAATCGGCGCTTGGCCTCGGTCCGTTGATCCGTTCTAAAGGGCGGTTCGGTAGAGAAATCGATCACGCTCTCGAGAGAGGACTGATGACGGTGGAGTGGTGACGGCGGGGGCATTTTCTTCGTGCGAAGAGGAAACGAAGATGGACGCGCATGACGTGGAAGGTTCCAAACAGTGGCAGAATCTGGCTCGGGTTGCAGTTTGCGGCACCCAGCTACGTACTACGTAGGTAAAACCCTGGCCCCACAAAGACCTTGGCAGCACCAAGGCCGGTCTTGGCATAACCTAGCCCTTACCGCCCCTAGGCCCTATATAACAATGATGTAACTAGTAGAATAGTAGAAGTTTAGTATTAATAGCCCGCTATCCTTTGCCCCTCTTATAGTTTTATAGTTCTATTAGAAAAATAGATTAATGTATAGTCTCTATGGCGTCTAGAAGATAGAAAAGAAAGAGACTTCTGTTACCATTATAAAATAAACCCTGAAAATTATAGTAAAATACTTATAGAATAAACATTAAACAAGCACTAACTAATTGCAGATATTGGTATGCGATAACATAACGAAAGGAAATGATATAAGGCGAGATAATAGTGCTACTAATAATATAAAATTCTGATCTAGTAGTAGCTTAACAAGTAAGAGAAGTAAAGAAATTGAATCTAATACTAGTATGGAACTAAGTATACGATAAAAATATAATAGAAATCACTTTTATCAGGTTAATCTGCCTTCAGTTTTGCAATGTGTAGTGTTCAAAGTTAAAGCCAAACAGAGAGTGCTGGCCGAACTGCACCAATAGACCGTTCCTTTGGTTGCATGACGCATGGCCAAAGATCACGAGAAAAGGAGTTAATAAAGCAAGCTAGATTCGTTTCATCACGAAGTGAGCACCTATGTCAGTACGTACCTCGTAAAATCGCTGGTCATTCATTTTCTAAAGTTGGCCAATCGCCCGGTATGTTAATTGTGAACTGTGACCGAAGTCAGCGATTGGTAGTAAGACAAATCTTATGCATTGAACCGAGGCTTCTCCGCAACTTTGTCCGGCACAATTTCACGAGCTAGGCTGCTGACATCCGAGCTCCGATGTAGCTTCAGACCATAAAAGGAGCTTTTCGCAGCTTCAGAAAACGTGAAACTTGTTATTTTCTCACTCAAACCATTTGCATTCGTGCTGCAATACAATTTCTACACCTCGAGTAGCTCTGATCTGTATCTGTCTTCGGCTAACCACAATGCCTGGCAGCGATCCAGAGCAGATCAAACTCCCCGATTCATATGCCAACATTCCATTCACTCAAATTAGGCTCCGCCATGAACCTGCCTCATCGCCTACGCCAACACCCGTGATTGTGCTTACTTTGTACCGTCCGGGAAAGCACAATGCCTTCACTCTCACTATGATGCGTGAGGTCGAGCAAGCCTTCACGCTGTTCGACCTCGACGACCGCGTAAAATGCGTAGTAGTCACAGGTGATGGCCGGATGTTTTGCGCTGGCGCAGACCTTGAAATTGGATTTGGGAGTGGGCCAAAGGAGCGGAATCCAGACCATCGAGATGGGTTCGCGATCCCCCCTCACCGCTCCCTCACCCACTTCTAGACTTTTCCTCCAAGCACGCGCTTCTCATTGCAAGCCGCAACTTCGCTGACTCCTGCAACTCTCATATAGAGGCGGCCGTATCTCGCTTGCCATACATCATTGCCGCAAGCCCGTCATCGGCGCCCTCCAAGGCTCCGCCGTCGGCATCGGCATCACCATGACGCTCCCCATGACCATCCGCGTCGCCTATAGTGCCGCCAAAATCGGCTTCGTGTTCGCGCGGCGCGGCATCGTCCTCGAGGCGTGCAGCTCGTACTTCCTGCCGCGGCTGGTGGGTATGGGGCGGGCGCTGCACCTCGTCACCACGGGGGCGACGTACCGCGCCGACGACCGGCTGCTAGATGGCCTTTTCAGCGAGACGTGCGACAGGGCTGAGGACGTACTGCCCCGCGCGCTAGCCATCGCGGATGACGTCGTGAAGAATACGAGCACGGTGAGCACGAACTTGATGAGAGAGATGATGTATCGCGGACCGGACAGCGCGGAGGGCACCCACTTGCTCGACTCAAGGATCATTTATGAGATGTTTAGCAAAGCGTGAGTTCATTCGGTCTTCTGAATACTATTCCAGTGCTGACCATCTTACAGAGACAATAAGGAAGGTGTGAAGGCTTTCTTGGAGAAACGTCCGGTGAACTTCACGGGAACGATGGCCAACGACGCGCCTGAATGCTATCCTTGGTGGAGCCAAGTTGATGTCTCAAGCAGGCCGCAAGCTGCCAACTCAAAGTCAAAGCTTTAGTGGATAGGAAGCGAAATGATAAAGCTGAGATTTGGTCGAGAGAAATTAATCATACGTGAAACAATCCAAAGAAAGCAAGCAGACATGTGATCAAGAACAACTTTGAGATCGCAGGACCATGAATACGTTCCATAAACATCGAGGAATGGTATAGCTGATACATGGAGCTCCCAATTCGAGCAGGAGCAGCTGAATTATTTTGACATTCGACTTACACAATATCACTAGTGTAGACAGTGAATTGTTGTCTACGCTGAGGGAGACAGTATGAACACAATACCTATACAGACACAAAATACACACCCTTACTTTTCGATATGTCAATGCAGTTACTTCTTGGCTTCTTCCTCACTTACCATTGCCTTGATTTCTTGGTCCATCAGCCACGCCTTCACACTCTCCATAACTCGTTGTAGAGCCTCTCCTCCTTCTATAACGCCGTCCAGATCATGAACCGTGAACCCGCTCCTATGATCCGTGACTCGACGCTGCCCGTAGTTATACGTGCGCACTTTATCATTTCTTCCCGTCTTCGCCACGCCAACAACGCTCCTCCTTAGCCGTAGGGCCTCTTCCTCGCGCGCTTCACGCCTCGCCGCCGCCAGCCGCCCACGGAGAATATGCCACGCCTTCTCACGATTGCGGTGCTGACTGCGCGCATCCTGCATAGAAACGACGATACCTGTCGGCTCATGCGTTAGCCTGACGGCCGAATCCGTCGTGTTAACGTGCTGGCCGCCGGCGCCGCGCGCGCGCATGATGTCGACCCGGACCTCCCTTGGATCGACGTAGTAGTCCGAGTTTGGGTCCTCGAAGTTGACCTCGTCGTTGCCGGTGCCGTGCTCCGGGAAGCTCGGCAGCACCATGACGGTCGCGGTGCTCGTGTGGACGCGCCCGTTCTTCTCCGTCGCGGGCACGCGCTGCACGCGGTGCACGCCCGCCTCGCCGCGCAGCGCGTCGTACGCCCCCGCGCGCTTGATCTCGAGCACGGCCTCAGCCAGCGCCCCCGCCGCGTCGTCGCTGCCCCCGCCCCCTGTCGTGCTCACGTCCGCGTGCGTCACGCTGAGCAGCGCCGCCGGCCACCCCAGCCGGTTGCTCAGCGCCATGTACATCCGGACCAGCTCGCCGGCGAAGAGCGCGGCTTCGGAGCCGCCCGCCGCGGGCCGCACTTCGATGAGGCAGGGAAGGCTAGCGAAAGGGTGGGCCGGCACAAGGGCCGTTGTCAGAGCGGAGCCAGCGGCGCGAAGCGCAGTTTGCGCGGAGTCGACGTCGGACGAGGCAAGGGAGCGAAGCTCGGCGTCGGTGGTGGGGTCCGCAAGGAGGGAGTGGAGCTCGGTCAGGGACTGCGGCGTCTGTTAGTTCGCTGACTGGCCGTGACGGAGCCGTTGGAACGTACATCAGTGGCCTTTTCCCAATCGGCGAAGGCATTTGCGACGGAGGATATTTCGCCAATGCGCCTCGCCGTTTTTGTATTGAACGACTCGGCAAGTTCCTGAGTGAGCCGGGAATGTTCGGCTGAAACGGATCGGGCCCGACCGAGCAGCGCTGGCGATACAATCTCATCGGAGGCAGCTGCATCGCGGCGTCAGAACTGGTGTCTGCAATTGACATTGGGGGAGCATACCAGTGCTTTGAAAGCGCAAATTGCGCCTTCGCATGAGGCCAGTCGCGCAGAAGAGACATCTTCGGCATACCCAAGGTGCGCCAAACATTCTCTTCTAGTGATGGATTTTGGGACAGGAGACGTCGGATTGGGAATGTTGCGGCAGAATGGATGCTGCGCCGAGCGGTGAGCAGCTAGTCAAGCAGTGCACGTGATCTCGTCCAGATCCTTCGAATGCTGGTTGAATGCGCCTAGGATTTCATGGTCATTAGACCTGTGCGAAGATGGGCTCACACCCCCCTGAAGCGATAGTCATTGTCGCGCAACGAGGCTAATGGATGAGCTCGGCATTAGTGACCTTGTGCAGGTCGACCGGCGAACATCCATCCGTCTTGGTCATTAGTTGTTTTCGCAACGATAAGCGTTTCCCGAAAATTGAAGTCTCGATTTATGCACGCTGTAGCCCTTCCGTCCGAAAGATCCAGGCACCGGGCTTAAGGACCAGGGTGGCGGACCACAAGTTTGGAAAATATATTAACTAGCCCCTGCCAGACCGCGAAGCTTGTTCCCCTCTTGGACGCGGAGCTGCACCCACCGTCGTGACGACGCCCGCGTATCCCTAATATCTAGCTAGTGGTTTACATCCCGATTGCCGAGCGGCCGTCTACTTAAATTTTTCATAGCAGCAATTTTAATAGCACTTCGTTCAATTATGACGCTCATTTGTCGGGGCCTTGTCAACGAGCCGAAATCCAGGCTTCCCCGCACAATGTGGAAGCTTCGTGAGCTTTTAAAAGTGTGGCATGGACCTATTGATGGCTGCAGTCGGGAAGTTCGCAGGCTTTGTCCATTTTAAGTCTTTGACTGAGGTACCTCCCTGACAGCCAGCATGTTGTTCAGCCTCAGGTGTCTTCTTTGGGTCTACACCCTAGCCACCATTGCTGCCGCTCAAGATGCTATCAAGATAATGCCCCTTGGTGACTCTATCACCGGCAGTCCAGTGCGTTTCCCACTGTAAAACTCACCTTGCACTCACCCCCCTACTAACTCATTCATCCACGACCTCTCACTCTCTAGGGTTGTTGGCGCGCTCTACTCTGGCAATCCCTCGAGTCCGCCAACCTCAGCTCGCCCATCGACTTCGTCGGCACCCTCCCGCCGCAGGGCTGCGGCTTCACCTACGACGGCGAGAACGAGGGCCACGGCGGCATCTTAGCGACCAACATCGTAGCGCAGAACCAGCTGCCCGGCTGGCTGGCGCAGACGCAGCCCGACATCGTCATGATGCACCTGGGCACCAACGACGTGTGGAACAACCGGAGCCCAGACACGATCCTGGACGCGTTTAGCACCATGGTGGGCCAGATGAGGGATAGCAATGCCGACATGGTGATTTTGGTACGTGGCGTGGTTCCTCGGTCCGCTAGTAGGGTAGTGGAAGGGCCGTAGTCGTCAGGTCTCGGGACCGAAAGCTGATTCGTGAGCGTGAGCGTGAGCGTGGATAGGTCGCACAAATCATCCCGATGAACCCGTCCAACTGCCCGGAATGCGGCGCCCGAGTCGAGGCGCTGAACCAGGCTATTCCAGCTTGGGCGGCGGAGCAGACGACCGTCGAGTCGCCGGTCACGGTCGTTGATTGCTTCACCGGATTCAACGACGCGACGGATACGGTTGATGGGGTACACCCGAACGATGCTGGAAATGAGAAGATGGCGGATTGCTGGTATCAACCGTTGGTGGATGCGATCGATAGTCTTTCATGAGAGTAAGATGATCCACGAGCTCGGGGACAAACGTCGGGTAAAAACTTAGAAAGAGAAATGCTTTTGTTGACTTGCCTACTCCCAAGTCTGGTACCAGCCTATGGTTCAATATCGCACCTTGTTATGGGAGCCATTCTACGCTCCAAGTGTTCTCACCTCTCCTAAACGGCACAATTTCCACCCTCCCACTCTTGCTCGTCAACACATCCACTACTCGCTCATCTCTCTTCCTCAGCACGATCTTCTCCTTTTTATCATTCGGAACTCGATAAAAATACCTTCCATACCCGCTCATGAAATTCTCCAACACTTCCTTCGTGACGTCCTCGGCCTTGAGAATGCCCTCTTCGCACGCTTTCTCGAGCGCGCCCACGACGAGCTGCGTCGCATACGGTTGCGTGAACACGCCTGCCGCGATCTTGCCTTTGCGGTCGGTTCCGCCAGTCTTGGCCTGCACGGGGTGCGGTGCCGAGTCCTATCCGCATTCCCCGTCAGCTTCCCTGGCGCCCCACGGACCCACGGGCACAGACAGTGTAGAGTCCATTAAGCTCCAAAGCAGCAAAAGCGAAAAAAAAAAAAAATCCAACTCACCGTCCCCAAGAAAAACTTCCCACTCCCATCCACCACAGCCCTGATCAGCGCCTGCCTATCCTCTGCCGACTTCGCCACAGGTTTACAAAACGCGAAGGGATCTCCCGCCCAATCGTCGACCGTTAACCACAAGTGATGGGCCGTAATAGTCGCCCTGACCCTATCGCTTCCGATGCTCCTCACCGCCTCGACGGCCGCCTTGCTCGTGCAATGCTCCAGAACGATGCGCAGCCGCGGGAACTTGGCGTGCAGCTCGGCCAGCGTGGGCAGGAAGGCTTCCTCGGCGTTGAGCACCGAGACGCCGTTGGCGGGCGACGAGGGCGCCTCGCCGTGCAGGTTGAGCACCAGGTCGTGCGCCTCCATGGCGGCGAAGACGGCGTCAAAGGTGGCGTAGTCGACCACGCCGGCCGCGCTGTTGGTCGTCAGGCCCGCCGGGTAGGCCTTGACGCCCGCGATGCCGGCGCGCGCCGCTTCGGCGATAGTGCCCGGCGTTAGCGTCGGGTGGAGGTACAGCGTCATGAGGAATGTGACGTTAGGTTCGAGGCGCTGGAGAGAGGCGAGGTAGGAGAGGGCGTGTGGGACGGTGGTGATGGGTGGGAGGAGGTTGGGCTAGTCATCGGAGGTTAGTGGGAAAAGGGGATGGTGGTGGGCTTGGACGAAGAGAGGACGTGCCATGACGTAGACGGTATTGACGCCGCCGCGGCGGATGGTAGGGACGACAGTCTCCATTGTTTCGCCATCGCGGAGATGGACGTCTGGTGATGTGAGGACGGTGTGGTAGGAAATCGGTCGAGACCAAGCACGCAATACAGCAGACGATAGGAGTGTGAGATATTGCGCAGCATGACTTGTGACGACCGAATTGAATATACATAAATGAATATACAGATTATTTAAGAACCGAAAAGCAGTAAAATGCAGAAATGCAGTCGCTTTGCGGCCGGCGGAAAACCGAAAGGGCTGCCTGTGTTCTCGTCGAAGAACAATTACCAGAGCAAATCGAGCAAGGAAACGCGGACTCACGGAAATCCGCCGTAGCAGGGAGCTCGCAGTCCCTGAACGCGTCCAGGGCCATGGCGGCGGCGCTCCCGGCAGGACTGCCTTGTAGACAGGCCGAGAATAGGCGCCCCCCGCCAATGGATGTGCTATTTGCAACGCCGAACGACGGGGAGGTGGGGAAAGGGAGAAGGAGAGAACGGGAGAGGAAGGGCGGGGCAGGGCGGGCGGTGGCGCGACGGCCCGACGTTGTGGCGGCGCCGTGGCTACGTGGCGTCGCGGCGGGCCAGTCGGCGCGCTTCCTGCCCGCTCCGGACTCTTCTCCTTCGCCAAGGGTCCGCATCGCCAACGCCAATCCAACGCAAACTCTCTGTGACTCCCGTCGGAAGCACTTCCCCGAGCGCGGCGTGCTACTTTAGCTGCGCCATCCTCGTCACTTCGGCCGCTTCGATGGACGTCTTCTTCCGCCGCATTTCCACTGGCTGTTAAATGTTAGGGCGGTCGAGTGACTGCGTCACTCGTTAGCTTGTCCACAAACGCGCCGTTGACAGAGACCCTTCTTCCTAGTTGTTCTCATACAACTACCCACTTGTCCTTCTCTTTTGCTTCTCATCTGCTTCCGTTTAGTAGCCACTGGATTCTCTAAGACCCCGTCCATCATGTCCACCGAATTTATCACCTTGGTCCCACCTCCTGGGTCCTCTCTGGCCCACTACGACCGCCATGGCCCTTCCTCCACCCAATCATCCTCCATCCCTACGGGCTTCAAAGAAGCCATGTCCGTGCGCGAAGAGGTCTTTGTCGACGAACAAAACGTCCCGCTCGAAAACGAGTTCGACGACGACGACGCTCGCTCCTACCACTGGATCGTCTACGCCTCGGTGGGCCGGTCTTCCACCGCGTCCGCCTCGCCTCCGGCCCAGGACGGAAGCCACAACAGCAGCGGCCCTCCTCGCCAAGGCTCCGACGCCCTCCGCGTCCCCGTTGGCACCCTCCGCCTCGTGCCTCCTCCCCACGCCCACCCGCCCGGCAACCCCTCTGCGCCCTTCACCCCTTCCCCCTCCACCGCCGCCACGGCGTCGTCGCCGCCGCAGTCAGCCCCCTGGGACGGCCACGAGGCCTACGTCAAGCTGGGCCGTCTGGCCGTCGTGCGCGCGTACCGCGGCCTCGGCCTCGGCAAGCTCCTGGTGCGCGAGGCGCTCGAGTGGGCCGCACGCAACGGCGAGGCGGTCGTGCCGCGACCCAGTCCCGCGGGCCGTGAGGCTGCGCGCGTCTTGAGGGAGCGCGGAGCGCGTGAGGAGGAGACGAGCAGGGGGGAAGAGGGCCAGGATGGCGTGCTGGTTGAAAATGCGGGCCTAGGCGCGGATAAGGGCGTGGGTGGCGGCACTGTCGAGGCCAGAGAGGCCGTAGAAATGGCGCTCGCGGCGGAGGCGATTGAGCCGTGGAAGGGTCTGGTGTTTGTGCATGCGCAGAAGGTGGCGGTGGCTATGTGGAGGAAGGTGGGTTTCGTCCTCGAGGAGAAGGCCGGCACTTGGGACGAGGAGGGCATAGAGCACGTCTTGATGTGGCAGAGACTGCAGGTCACGGAAGAGGTGCCCGTGGGAGGAGGAGATAGGAGGAGGTCGTCGGCTTTTTAGGAGACGACCTGGAGGAGAACGATGGATGAGCAGTGAGATGACCTTGATGCCGAATTTTATAGGGGAATGTTGGCGTTATTTCTATGGCAAGGCACTACTTGAAAGCTCCAGAACTTGCGGTTACTGCGAGCTCTTTGCAAAAAAAGAATTTATGAGGCGATGGATTAGGGATTTACGACTGTATGCGGTAATTAATGGAGCCTGAGGGTTTTAATCCATTCAATGGCATTTTATGGAATTAAGCGCACGTTAATATCTAGCTTAAATATCGATCATAAGTTGTGCTAGTTTTCTCAACTGTGAAATCCTCTAGGCTTGGAAATAACATTTTTAGCTTCCAGAGCACTTCCTCCTAGAAGCATCTAGACATGGGACAGGGATCGAATCCCTTCCATCCCCAGCACGTGACCAAATGCGACCTCAACATTTCCGTCAAACCACCTATCCCGCTCTCCTCGGATGTAAACCCCCTCTACTTCCTTCCTTCCGTTCCCACGTATATTCAGCATTTCCGGACGCCGAAATAAAAAAAAAAAAGCCATGGCAGACGCACCGCCACCGGCCGCCCCCCGCCACGCCTCCCTCCAACAAGCCAGCACCCCCTACCCCAAGCACGCCTACCCGCGGCCCCTCACCATCCCGCCGCGCAGCGGGACCCACACGCACACGCTCATCCTGCTGGCGCCCCGCCTCGCCACGTCCGACGCGTTCGGCATCCCGTTCCTGACGCGCGCCAGCACGTCGGCGCGCCTGCTGCTGCCGCGGCTCTTCCCGCGGCTCAAGCTCGTCTTCGCGGGGGCGCGCAAGCGGCGCGCGAGTCGCCTGGGCGGCGGGGGCGGCGGGGGCGGCGGGGCGTGGGTGAACCAGTGGTTCGACGTGGGCGAGGCGGGTGAGGGGGAGGCCGAGGCCGAAGCCGAGGAGGGCATGTTCGAGGGGCTCAGGGAGGCCGTGAGGTATGTGGCGGGGTTGGTGGCTGAGGAGGTGAGGTCTGTGGGACGGGGGGGCGTGGTGCTGGGGGGGTTGGGCCAGGGGGCGGCGGTGGGGTTGGCGCTTTTGCTGGGGATGGCGAGGGCGGGGGACATGCAGGAGGAGGGGGAGGCGGCGGCGGAGGGGAGGCAGGGGCCGCCGGAGGACGGTCTGGCTGGGTTTGTGGGTCTGTCGGCTTGGATGCCGTTTGCGGGGTTGATTGCGGAGAGCTGTTTTCCGCAGGGGATCGGAGAGGGCGGTGCGGGTGGTGATGGAAACGAAAGTGCCACGCGCGGCGGCGAACGCAACAAGCACACGGACGACACTGCTGCGGGCGGCAGCGCCGACGAATCACCATCGGGCAGACGAGAACTTTCGGCAAGCCCTCAAACTCAATTCCATGCCCAGACCCGAGCCCAAGCCATCCCGCCATCGCACCACGCGTTCCACTTCGCCCGCGACATCACCTGCCTTGACCCCGTCGACCTCCCCGCAAACGCGACCCCGCCCTTCGTCCGCACGCCCGTCTTCTTCGGCCACGGCACCGACGACGCCGTCGTACCCGTCTGGTACGGCCAGCAGGCGCGCGACGTCCTGACGCGGCTGGGCTGCGACGTCTCCTGGACGGCTTATGAAGGCTTCGGGCAGGGGTACAAGGTGCCGGACGAGATCGACGATCTGGCGGACTTTCTGGAGAAGGTCGGCGTGTACAGGGCGACGTAAGGGCCGTCGGGGAGTGCGACCGACATTGCGTGTCATGAATTTTGGGGCGGGTATGATGTTAACTGCTTCCTGGAGTATATATGGGCATAGAAGGCAACGGAGTCTACGCGCTATGGAGAGGTTCTCATGTGTATGTCACGCATCTTGGTACAGTATGGACAACTCACTGGTAACATTTTCTGTCTTGGGGATTCCTAGGTTAAGAAAAGGAAAAGCTTAATTTTATCGGGCTAAGTGCCCAATGGCTAATGAAATCTATGAAAACCCAACCCGAGTTTGCTCCCCGTTATGCCCGTCTATTGTGGATATGCTCGCTCCAATTTGAGACCTCAAAAGTCATAGGGAAAAAGGAAAATAATAATAGGAGGCGCTGGAGGGGCCGTTCAGGTGCTCCAAGAACCTTGATCGCCGATTCAAGGCCATTCCCCTACTATCAGTCGGACTGAGCTCCAGTCCTGCAAAGAAGCCCTGGAAATGCAAACACCCCAGGTACCAGCCAGGAGAGAAAAGAGGGGAATGGAACTTAGAATAAAAGAAGACTCTTCACGTCCCAGCACGCAGATAGATTCAGACTCGCACCCAAATCTCAATCGCCCTACGCAAGCTGCAAAGCTTTGACATCGCACGACGTCGGCCTCCCCTCGAGAAGCTCACAGAGCACCATGCCCGTGCCCAGCGACTGCGAGATGCCTACACAACACGAATTAGCATCGCCTACCATCACTCGTGTTGAGAATCGCGCGCAAGCACGTACCCCAAGCCCCATGCCCCGCGGAGACAAACACGCCGCCATCGCCGCCCCCACGCGTCTTGATGCCACCCAGCTTCGCGTCCGGCACTCGCGAGACAATGGGTCGTCCACTAGACGTAATCGGACGGAAGCACTAACCGGCAGCGTTAGCCAAAACATGTCCCGCAAGCCCCCGAAATCGCTCGGCGACTTTCAATGGAGTACAGCCTGAACCAGGACCCATATCGAAAAGGAGAGGGGGGGGGGGGGGCGCGAAGGGAAAAACATACCAAGCTCTCCCTCAACACCTCCAAATCATCCACCTCCTCCGACAACCCCAACAACCTCTTCGCGACCCTCTTGATCTGCTCGAGCGACTCCGGCTTGGACCCGACCTCGGCCGCCGATTGTGGGAGCTGTAGCGTCGCCGTGTTGAGCCCCGCGATGTAGATCTCGCCGCCGAGGCGGCTGAAGACCTCGGGCGCGAAGCCGAGCGTGTCCGTCGCGAAGACGGCGTGGCACCCCTTGTCCTCGGCCTCCTGCTGGGCGCCCCAGCGCGGCGAGCGCACGAGCACCGAGTGGCCGCCCAGCGAGGAGACGGGGATCTTGACCGTCGCGCGCGGGAAGAGCGTCGTGAAGACTTTGGGGGTCCAGGCGCCGCAGGTGAGGAGAAGGCGAGAGCAGGGGACTGGGTTGGAGCATCGGAGTGTCAGAATGAACGTGTTGCAGGGAGGGTCGGCGGGACTCACGGTCGGTCTCGGAGCCATCGCTGTCGGCGATGCGCACGCTGGCGAGCTCGTCCTTTATGTCTTTGGAGACGGAGAGAACGGTGGCAGGGTGATGCACCTGCACGCCTCTCGCCTTGCACTCGGCTATCAAGAACTTGCAAAGCCGCATCGGATCTCTGCATCATCCAATTCGCTCGTTAGCAGCGGCAAAACCGCCTTGTCGTACCCCCGTATCGCGCCGCCACACACCCGCGAGAACAGACACCTTCCCTGCAAGGAAAAGAAACAGACATGGCTCGTCGAAACGTACAGCTGCGCGACACTATGATCCCTGCTAATCACCTCGAGGCTGGCGCCCTCGGCCAGCCTTAGCCACGAGGGGACGTCGCTCTCGTCCGGCTTCGTCTCGCCGGCGGCCTGGGCACGGCTCGTGCCGTTGAGTAGCCAGTCCTCGCCGGAGCCGCCGACGGCGTCCTCGGAGCCCTGGCTCAGCGACGTGCCCGTGCTGCGGCAGTAGCCCCACCGGTCGCGGCCGCCGTGCTCGTCGGCGAGGCGCTTGTGCAGGCGGAAGGAGAGGGCGCCGAGAGGCGCGACCGAGGGGGCGAACCCTGTGAGAGCGCGCGCGGGCGAGAAGGAGAGAGGGTTAGCAGGCGGGACGTGCTTGGAATCGAAGGCGGTAGGGGACGGACAGTCGGCGGCCAGGAAGCCTCCCGCGAGGCCGGAGGCGCATTTGAAGAGTTCGGGGTTCGACTCGACGAGGTGGATGTTCTGCGCGGGGGTGTGGGAGGACTGCGAGAGGTAGTAGGCCGTCGAGCAGCCGATGATGCCGGCGCCGACGATGACGGTGTTGGACATGGCTGCAGCGCGCTTCGAGCCGGCCGATCTCGGTGGTGAGGAAGCGGGTATCGAGGCGGAAGGGGGGTTACGTAAGGGAGACGGGGGCAGATATGTTGCGATTGAAGGATGGAGAGCAGCGAGCACTGCAAGCAATGGGACGGGAGAGGGAGGGAGCGTGAGAAGCAGAAGAGGCAGGGCGGCCGGGAAGGGAGTGGAGTGAGCTTGAAGAAGCCGAAGCCAAAGCGGAGGAAGAAGAAGCGAAAAATGTGAAGCCGCGCAGAGCAGGGTCAGTGGCGGCTGAAGGGTTGAGAAAAGTGGTATGATCTGGCGACGCGATGCGCTTGCTGCAGGCACCGACCCCGCCTGGTGTCACTGTGCAGCGCCGGCGATGCCCCGCCGCCGCACATGCCTCGTTTCCGCTCTGGGCAAAGCCCGCCGCCGCCGGCCGCCGCTCGACGCCCGTCGCCCGCTTTAGCCTTGTGCTCTGCTGCGTACCTCCTCCGCTCGAAGCCCTCGAGCCTCTGCCGCCACGCCCGGCGGCAATTGTCCGCCTACATCGATCTCGCATGCCGCTTCTGGCTCTCCCGTTTCAGATCGCGTCGGCGTCCCGCCGCGTCGGGGCGCCGCCCGTCACGGATTCGCGCTAGACGTACAGCACCTCGTCTGGCTGCCGCGGAACCTCGATAATTGCTGGTCGGATGACGATCGTACGATGGCCTCTCCCGACGGCGCTTTCGGGGCGACATTCTGGCGTTTTGTGATTTGACTGCCCGTCTGGCCCGGCGTTGTACCTGCCCGGAGCAAACCTGAGCTGTCTGTGGACGACGAGGGAGTGACAGAGCGGATGCCGCTGTCGAACTGCCGGGGCTGCGGCGGCGCAGTGCGACCGCTGGCTGCAAACAAGTCGACAACGGGCGCCGGGCCTGCTCTCGCAAGAGTCTGGGCGGTGGGTGTGCCGTCAGGAAAAAAGCATCTTGGCGGCCCCGGCGGGTTCCCCCTGTGCGACTCGTGCAATTGACCAAGCACGTGCGGCCAGCAGGCCTCGAAATCCAGCTCCCGACTTGCGGCCAGACTGCAAGGCTGCGGAGACACCGTCGAGAGTCTGGCTGTGGCTACAAATGTCCAGCTGGAGAGCCCCCGGAGTGGGGAGGTTGGCTGGATGCATGCAGCGCGGTCAGCCCCGACGCGCCTCCGAAATATGGCCCGCCCTCGTGATTCGCGCGCCTCCATGTGGGTTCAACGCCGCTCTTGATAGGCCAAATCGAGCGGCCGGTGCAGAGCATTCAACAATGCCTCGAGGCAGGGCCGCAGCATAAACCACATACGTACAACACCTTCACTTCGTCGCCCCCTCGAGCCTCCCCAGACTTTGATGACTACATACGTAGTGGGTGCAAGGCTCGACCGCTAACGGCGCGCTCTGGTCCAACCGCTTCGCTGCATGGGCGCACGGTTCGCTGCAAAGCCGAGTTGGGCCCACGAGAGATCGGCCGCCGGGCTACTTATCGCGCTGACCGACGGCGGTGGTGGTGGTGACGGCGAGGAGACATCTGGGGATCTGGGGGACAGACATGTAGGCATTCGGGCTGAGAGACTCGACGCAGTCGTCATGTGGCCCTGGAGTCTGATATTATCGAGAAGGGGCTGGCGCTGGCCACATGGACCTTCACCCACGGTTGGTGCCGTTCTCGTGGTGTTGACCAGGACAACAACAGATAATCGAGTTCGGTGTTCAAGACACCTAGGTTCGGTCCCTTGGACTTCGGTGCCAATTATCAACGTCTGCATGAGGGGGAGCGGACTTAGCCTGGGCGAGTTCTATTAGACCTGTTGGTACGAAGTAGTCAAACCGGCTTGCAGATCTAGGTGGTGCCGTCATCGGGCGGTCGCCGACTTTCTATAGCTAGCTAGGGTAGGCCGGTGGAGTGGAGGCCCCCATTTTGTCCAGCCCTGGACCGCACTGCTCGCCGCAGCAGAATGCGGTGCATGCGTTTTCCTCTGGTGTTGAGCGCGCCCAGCCGCTGCGAGATCCCGCCAGTCCTCGGTCAGAACGCAGCCCACGTTGTTGCTCCGAAGTGCGAAGATCGCAGCCGTGTTTCGCAGCCCATGTGGCCAACCTACCGCAGCTTTTCCAGCTGCTGCCTTCACCCACCCGGGCAGTCTAAACTGGACGTACTGCAGTCGGCGTAGCAGCCAGACCGCTCGCAGAAATGAGCTTAAAGTAGCAAGCCGACGCCGTCTCGGCCTTGCGTCTTGAGGCCCCCGATCGTGAAGGGCCTTCGGTCCTTCAGTCCACACCTACCGCTCCAATTTTTAGTTTTCTAGTCTCCGTTTCGTCTTTTCTTCCTTGCTCTCTTTCTCTCTCTCTCTCTCTCTCCCTCTCTCCCTCGCTCTCCAGGCCACACAAGTGGAGGACCGACACAAAGGTCTCCGCGATGCCCCGCGGCCGTGGTACCTTGCAGCAGGAGGCGGCTCCGGTCGGCAGCCCCCAGGATGCCGGCCGCGCCGCGATTGGCCGCCGCGGCGAGCCCGCCATCCCTGTCGACGCCGCGGCCTTCTCATCAGATCGGAGAGCTCCACCGACGGCGACGAATGGCCTGCACGGCCGGGCGAGAGCCGCACGGGACGGCCGGAGCCCGCCGGCGGCGCTGACGCAGCACGACTGCCATGACGAGGACGACCAAGACGACGACGACGAGAACGACGACGACGCCGCTTCTCCTCCTTCGTCGCAATGCGCCAGGACCGGCTCGATCCGTCGCTACTCCGAGGAGAATGAAGACGAGACCGACGACAACGACGACGACTACAACGACGATAGCGGCGCGGCGCCCCTGCGCAAGCGCAAGTCGGCCGTCTCGCTGCGCTCCCTCGAGGATGGGCCTATGTGTGGCAGCGCCGTCACGAGAACGGGCCTTGCTGCTGCGTATTGGCACCGGCTGGTGATGGCGGGGCTGTGGCAGCAGCAGCAATGGCGGTGGTGGAGAAGGAGGAAAGGGAGGAGGGGCTGCAGCAGCGGCTGCGGCGATGAAGGGCAACGGTGGAAGAGGTGGTCGAGTGGGCCGTGGTCGCGGGCGCGGATCTGGGCGAGTCGGATTTGCGTTGCGCTGCCAGTAGCCGTGCTGTGCTTCTTGTAAGGTCCTTTTCCGCCGTCAGGAGCGAGCTTCCTTAATGCTACTCTATCTGGCCACTCCGAGAGGCGCGAGAGCGTCTTAGATAGAAAGGGGGGAAATTGGCGGCTAACTCGCGGACGCGCTCACCCCAGTGGCATAATCCACCTCATCAACCTCCTCTTCAGCATCGCCCCGTCCCTATGGGACCAGTCCCTCGACGACTTCATGCCCACCTGGGGCGCGCCCGCCTGCGGCCCCGGCCACCACACCTCGGGCGGCCGCCTCGACCACTACCCCACCGACCTGACGCGCGACGTGCTGCCCGTCGCCTGCCACTCGCACAACGACTACTGGCGTCGCGTGCCGCTGTACATGGCCCTGCGCGTCGGCTGTACTAGCGTCGAGGCCGACGTCTGGCACTTCGGCGAGGTCGCCGACGACGACGAGCTATATGTCGGGCACACGACGGCATCGCTGTCGCCGAACCGCACGCTGAGGTCGCTCTATGTCGACCCGTTGGTCGACATCCTCGCGCAGCAGAATCACCGCATCGCCGACCGCTTCGAGGGAGACGGCCGCGACGACTACGACGAAGAGCCGCCCTTCCGCGGCGTCTTCGACGCCGACCCCGCGCAGACCCTCGTGCTACTCATCGACTTCAAGACGGACGGCGCCACGACGTGGCCGCACGTGCTCGCGCAGCTCGAGCCGCTGCGCGCGCGCGGCTTCCTCTCGCACTGGGACGGCGCGGCCGACGGGGCCGTCGTGCGGAGGCCCGTCACCGTCGTCGCGACGGGCAACGCGCCCTTCGACCGCGTCGTCGCGAACGCGTCGTACCGCGACGTCTTCTTCGACGCGCCGCTCGGCGTCATGGGCGCGGCGGCGGGCGGGGGCAGCGGCGGGGGCGGCGGCGGCGCCGCCGCCCCCGCCGACCGCCTCAACACCGGCCAAGGCACCACGGGCGTCGCCCGCCTCGCGCCGTCCGCCTTCTCCGCCAGCAACTCGTTCTACGCCTCGGCCTCCTTCCCGCGCGCCGTCGGGCACGCCTGGACCGGCCGCCTCAGCGCCGCCCAACTGCGCACCCTGCGCGCGCAGATCGCCGGCGCCCGGGCCCGCGGGCTCAAGGCGCGGTACTGGGGCACGCCGGGCTGGCCGAGGGGCCGGCGCAATCGCGTGTGGGAGACGATTGTGAGGGAGGGTGGGGAGGCGGTCGTGTTGAACGTGGATGACTTGGTGGGGGCGGCGAGGGGCGTGTGGGGGTGGGGGGAGGGGGAGGGAAGGGGTGGTTGGTTGGGCTGGTTGCTGGGGGGCGCGCGGTGAGGGCAGTCCCATGGGTTGTGTCGTCGTGGGCCGGTTGGCAGGTCCCACCTAACTTGGAGCTGCCTTCCCGTGCCTCTGTCTTTTTGCACGCTTTGCTGTCCATGAGGATGTGCTGTGCCACGCTTGTCGGTAGAGGACGGAGTTCGGCGCATTCTCGGTATTCCCGGTTGTTTTCGTAAGACCTCTGCGGTTCTCCTGATGCTTCGGTTCCGACCATGACTGCAGCTGGCCGGATTTACACGTCTTCGTCATACCTATATCTAGACTAAGCTTTTTTTATTGCCCTTTTTAAGAAGAGTTTTTGGTTCCACGTCCGGGGTTGGGCACGTTTACACGCTCAAGTCCGAATCGCGGCCCATTTATCTATTGGCCTGTCCGAATGGAGGCTTCCACTGATTGTTCCGCTGGTTGTTCCATGGCTACAGCCATGGCATCGACCATGGGAGGTGGAGTCCGCCTTCCAGAATTGCACAGTCACGTTCCGTAGCAGCCATTCTCGCCGGAAGGAAGCACCCATGGACGGAAAGTTCTGGGCCAGGACTGCCTGTGATAAATACAAGCCGCCGAGGCCACCTCTCCTCCCCGCCGTTCCCACCGTCTCCGCCCTTCTAGAGCCTTGACTCTCGCTGAGCGGAGGCTAGCACGCAAAATCCCAACTTCACTATCCACAGTCTTATCTTAGAAAACATCGTTCGAGACATTCGTTATGCGGTGCTACTCGCTCGTCAACGTCCTCCTAGGCTCGGTTTTCACTCTCGAGGCCCTTGCCGCGCCCATCCCAGCATTGAATGGGACAGGGGCATCCAAGCCAGAGGGAGAACGCAAAGGTACATCCACTTCTTCCAGGCAACATCCCATAACTTTAGACATCGATGGTCCCCCTAGTCCCTAGTGGAATATGGAACTGCCACTTAGAGCACAGCAGCGCACGTTGTATTGTGTCGTTCTTACTCTCCCCTCTCTTTAACTCCCCTTACCTTCACGATATGACTCTCTCAGCTCTGCTCGTCTACTCAACTATGTTACTGATTCTCTATCACCTTAAGAATTTCCAAAGATCCTCCACCCTGCCGAGCACCGGCCTGGCGACCCTCCCACGCCTGACAATGCTTTCACTCTATACCGTCACCCCTACGATCTACACGACAACGGCAAACCGATCAGACCGCCAACGCGGCTGCCACCAGCTAGCCCGTTGAAACATCAGGACCACGCGCTCGCCGATGGTGCGCTTCCCGACCACGACAAGACGTTCACGAACGTCGATAAGGCCGGCAACATTCTACACGACCAACAGTCCAGGAGCCACCACGGCGCCGTCTCGGTGCACCACCCGTGCCCGTACGGCCCGACAGCAAACAATGATGCCTCCCTTGCGGCCTGCTCGAGGCTCACGGTCGTTTCCGTGCCCGTTGAACAACGGCCTTCACATGGGAAGAAAGACCACGGACTGTTACCGCGTAACCCGCACATCGACGAAACAAGCATCGAGCTCGCCGATGATACGAACAAGCCCCATCCAGACCTCTACGCACCACCGAGCATCCAGACGGATAAACGCCAGAACGTCACTAATGAGAGTCCCGCCGCACCGCATGGCTCGGTCGACTTCTCCGAGAACCGTAACGCAACCATGTGGCAAAACCGCAGCTTGCCATACAACCACACCGAAGACCAGCACACCTTGAACCTAGGGCGTCGCAGCGAGGCCGTTGACGAAACCGACTCCAGCATCACCCATGCGCACGACGACCCCAAGAACGTCCACTTCCACCTTCCCTTCCTAGACTTTTCCTTCTCTGGCGACGACAGGAAGGCCAAGCAGCGCCGCGACACGAGCGGCTTCGCAGCCGGCTCTGGGCTAGCCAACTTGGACTCCGGCGCCGGAAACGGGCTGAACCACACGCATCTCGACCAGACCGCGACAGAGGAGCCGCAACACGGCCCGTACACGGCCTCCTCGTACAACCGGCCCCCCACGCCCGCGCCCGAACACAAGAACATGTGGTACCCCGGGTGGCCGGGCCCAAAGTTCACGCACTGGCCGCCGCCCGAGGACCCCCAGCACCCGCGCCACACGACCCCGCCCGAGCGAAAGAATCTCTGGTACCCTGGCTGGCCGGGTCCCAAGTTCCCCAGCGGATTGCCGCACCCGCCCAAGACGTGGCGGCGCATGCTGCCCGAGCCCGAGCTCGGGCGGGAGCCGCACGAGGTCCAGGGCGTCCCGGATCACCGCCTCGCCGGCAACGCGCCCGACCTCGACAACTTCTCCGACCTGCCGAAGGGCGCGGACCCGGACGAGAAGCCGGCCAAGCAGCCCGAGACAAGTCGCGTCGCTCGCGACGCGGGCGCCGACGCCGACGCCGACACGACAAACTCCCCGCTACTCGGACCCGACCTCACCGAGCGCGGCACCCCCCCGCCGCCGGGCGCCAACCTGGCGCGCCCGCCGTGGCCGACGCAGCACGTGCCGGAGATCGGGCGCTACAAGGGCGAGCACGCGTACAAGGGGTGTCGGACCAGGCACTGCTGCGGCGCCAAGTGCTGCGGCTCCAAGTGCTGCTACTCCGGATGCTGCCGCGACGACGGGTGCTGCCGCTGCGACGACGACGGGTGCTGCGACCGTGACTACGGGTGCTGCGACGACGGGAAGAGCGCGCCGCGGGTCGCGAGGCGGGCCGAGCTGGAGGTAGAGAGTGAGGCTGGCGGTCGTGACGGCAACGGCGGCGGCGGCGGCAGTGGCGGCAGCAACAATGGCGATCGTGAATGTCACGGCCGTGGTGGCGACGGACAACCGATCGGCGTCCCGGTCGTCGTGCCGGCCGGTTACTCGGTCGTGCCGGAGAATGGGCGCGGCGACGGCGGGGTATCGCGCGTGCCGGCGCAGCATAATGCTTTTTATGTGCCGCTAAAGGGCACGGGCCAGGGGCACGGGAACGGGAACGGGAACGGGAACGGGAACGGAAATGGAAATGGGCATGGGAACGGAGGTAATGGTGGTGGTCCACATGGCCGCGGTCCCCATGGCCGCGGCGGTGGTGGTAGTGGTGGCAATGGCGGGAACGACTGCAGGGACGACCGTTGCGAAACGCTGAGCGGGAGCTTCCTCGTCGACGTCCCGTTTACGGTGGGGAGACCGCACGAGGCTGGAAACGGGAACGGCAACGGTAATGGGAATGGCAACGGAAATGGTGGAAATGGGAATGGCAACGGAAATGGTGGAAATGGGAATGGCAACGGAAATGGTGGAAATGGGAATGGGAATGGAAATGGTGGAAATGGAAATAGGAATGGAAATGGCAACGGTAGAAATGGAAACGGCAACGGCAATGGTGGGCATTGGAACGGAAATGGCGGAGGCGGAAACGGAAATGGAAACGGAGGCAATAACGAGAACGGGCGTTGCAATGGCAACGGCAATGGTGAGTATAGCAATTGCCGAAATAACTGGTAGTTGGCTGCGGCGGGTAAGTGTGTCAGATCGGAGCCCGGCTGGTGCTGCTGCGCTGCCTGCCTAAGTCACGCTGATATCGAATGCTGACACGAAGGGTCTTCATCTTCAGGAAACTGCCACTGGAAACGGGAGAGTGTTGAACAGAGGAAGGGCGACATCTTCATTCATACGGACCCATTCGAGAACGTCGACGAACATCACCCGGAGGAAAATTCGAAGGAGACGGCCCAGAGTCTGGATGAACAGGGTGGAAAGGAGACAGGTACTTTACAGGAGGTAGACAATGTTGAGGGAACTGCTGAGGAGGCCCAAATGGTCTGGAACGGCAAGGTCTTCAATGGCATCAAGGTGAATCCATATCCATTTCCGGTGGTAATCACTCAACAAGGTGAAAAGATGAGGGAGGGCGAGAAGGATGGCGGGAACGGGAATAATCGTTCACCCAGCCCAGGCGAGACGGAGGATAGACTGCTGAAGCATCTGGCGGTGTTCATCCTGATTCTGGTAATGATTTGCGTTCTTGTTTTGTTGGTTACCTTTATTACCATGGTGTTCCAGGACAAGTGAGCCTGTTCTCTCGGATGGAGTCTTGCTAGAGCTGGAAGGCGTCGGGTCACCATAGTTTGGAAACCCCTAGAATAGAAGCAGGCATCATTCCCACTAGTTCGGTCCGCGCGTGAAAAAGTATCCTGGTTCGCTGCGCACTTGTAGAACGATCAGTGAGCGGCGATGGGGCACGTGATGACGAGGCATGCTGTAGTCTGGCCGCTGGCTTGGTGCCTAGCGGGCAGGTGCGGGATATTGCTCAATTGGTAGCCAATTGGCCTATTCGTCGCGCTAGACATGGGATGGGCCTCGGAGCTAGAATAGTATGTACATGACCAGATACTCCTGTGCCGGGCCAGGTATGGGTGATGGCGGGAGGGGATGGTTAGTGCGTTGGTGGGGCAGGAAAAGAAATAATGCGGGGAGCTGGGCCAAGCGAGCTTCGGCTGCGCACGGGTGGTCGCTGGCTCGCCGCCGAAATTTATTGCCCCCGGCCCCGGCTGGGCCGCCCGCTCTGCTCAGGCCCTTCTAACAATGGCATCCTCAGCACCCGTCACGATCGCGTCGTCCTACCCAGCGCCCTCTCCTCACGCGCCTCTTCTCCGCTGCCGCCATGGCCCGCCTGTAGCCGCCGTCACCAGCCCCCGTCGCGCCGCCGCCCCCTCCGACCGCGAGCCCGCCAGCCCGGTTCCCCCGACATCTCGTGGGCGCCACCTCCGCCATCACCGTCGATCGATTGGCCGCGCCGGGCCCAGCGCACCGCGCGCCCCTGGATCCGTCACGTCAAGCGCTGCGGGGAGCAGTTTTCTGCCTCGTCCCGTGCGGCTGCGAATCTGTTGTATGTGCGGGGTTTCCATTGCCTCTTTCGTCTTCGCGGGGCCCCCTCCGTTGCGCTTGCGCGCTGCGCGGGGTGCCGCTGCGTGCGCGGCGTCGTGATGATCTCGTTCCAAGCGAGAAGAAAAAAAATTTCAGATGTTAGACTACCGACTTTGAAAAAGTGGAGAAGAACTATGTTGTCCTGACCCAAGGCCGCCAATGTCGTCGTCTTATGCCAGGGGGGGTTTGCGGAGTCTTATATCGGGGTGGGCCAGACTGACAACTCCTCATCACCATCTAGACGATAAGAGCTCTTGAGACTTCATCAGTCCGGATACTCCCCCAGTCGTGACTTGCCCACCGGCCACTTCTTCGTCGGTAAATCTGCAACCATGTGCGGCATCATCGCCGTCATCCACGGCGATCCTCACTCCAACTCGGCCGCGGTCGAGATCCACGACGGTCTCTACCTGCTCCAGCACCGTGGCCAGGATGCCTGCGGCATCGTCACGTCGCTCAACACGGGTCGCGTCTACCAGTGCAAGGGCAACGGCATGGCCTCGCGCGTCTTTCACGACGGCGCCCGCGTCGCCGACCTGCCCGGCTTCATGGGCCTCGGCCACCTGCGCTACCCGACGGCCGGCACCAGCGCCAATTCCGAAGCCCAGCCCTTCTACGTCAACAGTCCCTATGGCATCAGCTTTACTCACAATGGCAACCTGATCAATGCCCCCGAGCTGCGCCGGTTCCTCGACCACGAGGCCCACCGCCACATCAACACGGAGAGCGACTCAGAGCTCATGCTCAACGTCTTCGCTAGTGAGCTGAACGAGACGGGCAAGGCCCGCGTCAACTCGAGCGATTGCTTCGCCGCGCTTGAGAGAATGTATCAGCGGTGCGTGGGCGGGTGGGCCTGCACGGCCATGATTGCCGGTACGTTCAATTGATACAACTCGTCAACCTTTTCAACGAGAGAGGGGGCGGGAGCACGAGAAAGCCGTGCTGATAGCTCCGGCATACTTTAGGCTTCGGTTTGATTGGCTTCCGCGATCAGTACGGCATTCGCCCAATGGTCGTGGGCTCCAAACCCTCGGAAAGTGGTCATGGAATGGATTATATGATGGCATCTGAGTCCGTGGCCCTCGTCCAGTGCGGCTACAAGAACTTCTCCGACCTCCTTCCTGGCCAGGCTGTCATCATTGAGAAGGGCAAGGAGCCTGTGTTCTGTCAGGTCGCGAAGCAACTCGCGTATGCTCCCGACATCTTCGAATACGTCTATTTTGCTCGTACGTGTGCCAGTGCATTTTTGTTTTGGTTATATTTTGCCATTCCCAGCGCGGAATAAGTAGCTTACACCACTAGGTCCTGACACTGTTATTGATGGCATTGACGTTGATGAGAGTCGTCGTAACATGGGTTTCAAGCTGGCCGACACGATCCGCAAGCAGCTAGGTCCCGAGACAATGCAAGAGATTGATGTGGTGATGCCGATCCCTGAGACGTCCATCACATCGGCGCTCTGCGTGGCCGAGTCGCTAGGCAAGCCATACTGCCAGGGCTTCGTCAAGAACCGCTACGTCTTCCGCACTTTCATCATGCCGAACCAGAAGCAGCGTCAGAAGGGCGTGCGCGCCAAGCTCAATCCCATGCGCAAGAAGTTCGAAGGCAAGAACGTGCTGCTGGTCGACGACAGCATCGTCAGGGGCACGACGAGCAGGGAGATTGTGCTCATGGCTAGAGAGGCGGGTGCGAAGAAGGTCTTTTTCACCAGCTGCGCGCCGCCCATTACGTGCGTCACTTAGCCCCAACCTTCCCTCAGCTGCTTCGCCGAATCTTAACACTGATAACATCCCAATGTAGCAACGCCCACATCTACGGCATCGACCTCGCCTCGGCCAGTGAGCTCATCGCCCACCACCGCTCCTCGGCCGACATCGCCCGCGTCATCGGCGCCGACGCCGTCATCTACCAGACGCTCCCTGATCTCGAGGCGGCGTGCGCGGCGCTCTCGCCTCGCTCGCCCGAGCACCAGCGCTTCGAGGTGGGCGTCTTCTGCGGCCGCTACGTGACGCCCGTGGCCGAGGACTACTTCGACCACCTCGAGCGCATCCGCGGCGAGAGCAGGAAGCTCAAGGTGATGGAGAAGGCGCGCGAGGCGGTCATGCAGGGCGTCGCGGGCGAGAAGGAGGTCCGAATGGCGGCAAAGGGCGTCGCCGTCGATAGACATGGCAACGTGATTCCGGCGGACGAGGGCATCGCCAACGGAGCTGTGGCGTTTGGCGCGCAGATGAGCAACGGGGCTTTGGGGCTCGGCCACCAGGGTGGCGCTATGGAAGGAGGCGGAGTGGGTGGCACCGTGCATTGCGCAGTCAAGGGGAAGGTTAACGGGAACGCGGAGGGCGGGGAGGCGGTCGATGGAAGTATCCAGGATAGGCTCAGTAGGGAGGGCAGCGAGCCGCATCTGAGGGTTAGGGATTCGCAGGATATCAGTCTACATAATATTAACGATCATCCGGCGTAGAGAAGGGTGAGGGTCCGATAATACGGTCTAGAGAGAGAGTCGATCCGAGGAACTCAGGAATTTGAACTAGACTGAGGGCAGGGTTGCATTTCTGATTGGCTTCATTGCGCTGCAATTTGTGTAATCGGTTTGTGGTAACGTTATTGCGCTTTTCAGGTTAGGAATAGATGGACTTGGGGTATTAGGTTGGGGAGGATAGCTTTGGTCTTTGCTTTGTTTCGATGTAGATATGTTATAATGAGACCATATTTCCTTAGTCCGCTTGTGTCTAGTGCTTCATCTGTATAGCTTGTTCTAGAGACGGAAATGAGAAGGGAGTTGGGCGTCCGTTCTGGGAGTAGTTCATATATCTTGAACGATTTATGTCTGCAAAGTCGTAAATATGTGGTTTTTGATCTCAAGGTAAATTAATAAAGCCTTAATTCTTTCGGAGAATTCAAGTATGGCCTTGTATTCTAGTTGGAGTAGTATAGCCTTCGCTCTACGAGATATTCCCCTAATAAGCAAGTACACAAGATTGTAGCGGGCTTCTAGGGAGAGAACAAATCTTATCGGCAGATAAATAACTATGACTTATTCAGTCTTTGAGCGGCGCGCGCGAAACATCGTAAAGCGTAAATACAATCGTAACTCGTACCATCTACAGCAGAACGCCGATAACGCCCTCAGCTAACTCAAGACAGTATCGAAGATATCACGCGAAAGCGCCCACGCTGTAAACCACAATTTCTTCTCCTGCACCCCTCACCTTAGCACTGGCGGCCTCGCCTCACGGTTCCACTTGACCCGACTGCACAACCACTCGACGGCCTCCTTGACGCCGGTGCCCGTGAGCGCCGAGCAAGGCAGCACGCGCGAGTCGCGCACGGCGCCACCCTTGTCGCCCTCGATGACGCGCCGCACGAAGCCTTCCTTGATGCGCACGACCTCGACGCAGTCCTCGCGGTCCTGCTTGTTGGCCAGCACCAGCAGCGGCACGCCCTCCGTCTCCGAATGCTGCAGCACGTCCTCGAGCACGAGGCGACACTCGGCCAGGCGGCCGTGGTCGTCATCGTCATCGTCGTCCTCGGCGACAGTCTCTGATACGGCCTCGTCTGCCTCGGCCTTCGCTTCCCCCGTGTCGTCCTCCACGGCCGGGGATAGGCCCTCGCTGATGTCGCCCGTCCGTCCCGCTGTTCCCGCGCCACCGTCGCCGCCCTTCCCGCTGCTCCCCTCGCCCGCCTCCCACGCCGCACCGCTGACGCGCCGACTCGGCCTCCTCCTGCCCGCGCCCGGCCCAGCGCCGGCGCGGCCGTGGCCGCCTCCGCGGCCGCGCCTCCTCGCCCTCAGCGCGAGCTTCTCGAGGTCGGCGTCGCCGATGTCGGAGCTGTCGATCACGAAGACGATGGCATGGCAGGACGAGTAGTAGCTCTGCCAGAGGCCGCGGAGCGCGTGCTGGCCGCCGACGTCCCAGAACTTGAGGTACAGGTCCGGCAGAGAGACGGTAGCGACGTTCTGGCCGACCGTCGGCACCGTTTTCAGGTTCGGGTGCGCGTGCGTCGAATACGTGGCTTTGACCTGCTCGAGGAGGGTGGTCTTGCCGGCGTTGTCGAGGCCGAGGAGGAGGACGGAATATTCTGTGGGCAAAGAGGCCAGGAGGTTAGAAAAACGGGCCGAATCTTGTGGAGAGGTACCTCGTAGCATTGCCGTCTTTGCTTGTGGCACGAAAGTCGTTATTGAGATGTGGCCATCTCATGGCGGAATGCGGAGTGTGAGAATGCACGGGTGCACCATTATTCACCTTCTTTACTAGTGGCATACAAATACAGGCCTTTTATCAGGTGGTACATGGTATCATGTGCGATTGGTTTGCAGGCGGCGGATTGAGGATGGATGCGGGCTGTTGTTGATGCAACCTGACAGCTTCGGACACTCAGCCGGGGTTGGATGGCTGTTTGATCGATCGGCACTGGGCAGTGCCGCGCTGAGCATTCTGATTGGACCGATGCTACCCGCGAGTACGGCTTCGCCGTTGAACGTCGTGTTCTCATCTAAGATTTTTAATTCTTGAAAGTGTCTCGCTGCTTCTTGTTCATCCCAGCTCTAGGGAGTATGCTGTATTGAATGCAAGGATCTCCCACGTGACCACGCGCATTTCTGTCGTATCGCGAACCTGCCCTGCCCTTCTTCCATTAATCAAACTCATTATATTTCCGTTCGCAGTCCAAATATTCGCACATGGATCCTAGTCACTTGCGTGGTGAGCAATATGAAGACGAGCATGTCCACGAGGTGTATGAGCAGATTGCGTCGCACTTTTCTTCGACAAGATATAAGGTCTGCCTACTACAATCAACATTAGGGGGACATCCAAAAACTTATTTATCCTCCAGCCATGGCCGATAGTTGAACGTTTCATCAGCACTCTCCATCCCGGCTCCGTTGGCTTAGATATCGGGTGCGGAAATGGGAAATACTTGACGGTCAACCCCGACATTTTCATCCTAGCTTCTGACCGGTAAGTGACCAACAACATCATAGATGCGTTTCCAATTGACAACGGTAAATCTCATACAAGAGGTCATGCCTCAGATCGCCAAACCTTGTCCGCATAGCATCCACCCACAACCGCCCGCACGTTTCCCTTGCCGCAGATGTCTTATCCCTCCCGCACCCGCTCCGTACTTTCGATTTTGCACTCTCCATTGCTGTTGTTCACCACCTCTCAACACGTGAGCGCCGCATCAATGCTATTGAGGCTATATTAGCGATGCTTCGCCCACCTTGGAGCAGTGATAAAACTGTCAGCGGTGAACCAGGGCGCGCCCTTATTTTTGTGTGGGCCCTTGAGCAGAAGAGTAGCCGACGTGGGTGGGACGAAGGGGACGATCAGGATGTGTTAGTGCCATGGGTAGTGAAAGGTGGTAGTCAGCAACAGGAGAAATCGAGTCGGATGAAGCAGAGAAAAGGGAAAAAAGGAACTAGAGGGAGCACGATGGAAGAGCAGGTGCCACAACCAGATGCGGAGACGAAACCGGGACCACGGGCACCATCGGAAGTTTCATCTGTGCCTGAATCCGAAGGAAGGTGCAACGACAAAGATTCATCAAAAACGTACCAGCGGTACTACCATTTATACCGGAAAGGAGAACTGGAGGAAGATATCGAGACCGCAGGCGGGACAGTGCTCGAATCTGGATATGAGAGGGACAATTGGTGGGCTATTTGCGCTCCGTCTATGCTAAACAGTTACTCAACAGGTAGCTAGACAGACCTCTCGTCGTCAGAACATATGAAGGTAATTGTGAGTCTAGGCTATCGCAGTAAATTAACGGAAATTTTATGCCGCGAAATGGATCTGTATATTTGACTGCCTTCTCCATAACCCGATAGGGAGCACACCAGCGATTAACGTAAGTTAAGCTCACTCCTCAAAGCTAGTTCATCTTTAAGAGTCAAGTATTCTATCTAATGACTTTGCATAAGACATGAAGCTTCTCGGGTAGAGTAATATATCACGTGTAAGTCCATATACTACAAATTTGTACGTTGCATAGATATGCTTGTCCGTATCATCTCATTAACAGCTCGTCAGATCGTGCCCATTGACACTGTATTCAAAGCTCCCGTCTAAGACAGCCTCTTGACTAAACTTGGATTGCGGAAGTCCGAAACAACCTCAGCATTAGAAGAGCACAAAAGACTCAATTGACCACTATCCAAAGCAATTACAGTCGCGAATCCCTCGGACCTTGACATTGTCAACAACATCTTCAATGCGGTAGTTCATACGCACATACACAATGCACCTAATAAGATGTCCGCTCACTCACCCTCCGGCGGCCCCTCAATCAGAGTTTTGATCCCCCTTCCAGCCTTGACATCCTTAAACGCCTGCTCTGCATCCTGGAACTTGATCTTGCCGGTCATCAATTCGCGCACGGTGATGCGCCCCGTGGAGATGAGATCCACGGCCAAGCTGTAGTCGCCGCTGTTGTACCGGAAGCTGCCCTTGACGATCAACTCTTTGCTGGCCATGGCCATGATGGGGAACATGATGTCCGACTTGCCCATGCCGGCCTGGCAGAAGGAGCCGCCGCGGCGCGCGACGTGGATGCCCATCTGGACGCACGTCTCGGCGCCCGAAGCCTCGATGACGACGTTGGCGCCCTCGCCGAGCTTGCACTCGTCGACCAGCCGCTCGGCCGCGTCCTCGGGCCACTCGCCCGGCTGGCTGTGGAACGTGTGCGTGGCCGCGTAGCGGTGCGCGACGCCGAGGCGCTCCTCGTTGATGTCGACGCTGACGATGACCAGCGCGCCGAAGGCCCGCGCCACGGCGCAGCACAGCAGGCCCACGGGCCCGGCGCCGAAGACGACGACGCGGTCGCCGGGCTTGACGCCCGCCTGCTTGCACACGTGCACGGCCACGGCCGTCGGCTCCACCAGCGCGCCTTCCTCGAGGCTCATGCCGTCCGGCAGCTCGTAGCAGAAGTCCTCGGGCAGGGCGTAGTAGCGCGCGAGCGTGCCGTGGACGGGCGGCGTCGCGGCGAACTGCATGCGCGCGCACAGGTTGTAGCGGCCCTCGAGGCAGCGCACGCAGCGCCGGCACGGGATGCCGGGCTCCATGGCGACGCGCGCCCCGGGCCTCAGCGTTCGCACCTCGGGCCCGACCGCCTCGACGATGCCGGCGCTCTCGTGGCCGAGCACCATGGGCGCCTTGACCACGTAGTCGCCGATGGCCCCGTGCGTCCAGTAGTGAACGTCGCTGCCGCAGATGCCGGTGTACTTGACCTTGACGAGCACATCGTGCGGGCCGATCTCCGGTACCGGGCGGTCTTCGAATGCGACTTTGTGTGGCTCTAGGAGCATGAATGATGGGTTTGCGCCCTGCATAAGGGGTGATTATAGATTAGAAATGTGCAATTCATGATGGCAATGGCTCCCAATTGAGGCGGCGAAGTGTTATTTAAGCGTGTGTGGTAGTCGGCAGCGGCGGATATCGGGGGTATCGTGAAGTGACAGAGCTCGGCGAGCAGTGGTGGTGTTTACGCGCGGCTGGTGGCCAAGGAGGGAAGGTGGGGCTGACGGCGGGGCAGCTCTCGCCATGTCACTCACCTTGACTTCGGCCATGGTGGCGGCTTCCGAGGACAGCGTTCGGAGACGGATCAGTCGGACGGGTACAACGTGACTTGAGAACAAAACGAAAAGGGGCGGCGGGCCGGACGACGGGGCGACGAGTATCGTAGGAGGGCGGCAATGGAAGAGAGGAGCGCGTAGAACAAAAGAGACTGAAGCTGTTGAGGCTCGCTGCCCGTAGTCGTTATGTTCCTTTGATCCTATGCCCCTCCAGCCCCTCCAGGAACCGTCCGGCTATACTCGTCGGATTTCCTAGTTGGGTGCCTTCGAATTTATCCGGCCAGTAGCGTCTGCCCGCGGCGACCTACAGCTCGTTCGAGGTTCTAGACACAGCCACCAGCACTGATGCCACCGACTGAGACCATCAGATGGGGGCTAAGAATTTCTCATCTCGGCCCCCTATTAGCAAAGCGAATAGCGTACCTTTGGAGATATCTCGGCGAAACATTCGTAAAGGTCGTGATATCTGATGATGGCGTGGGCGCATTCTTCCTGTGGCACGAGGAAGACGAAAACAGTGACCACGAGGCCAATCAGAAAATGCAGTTAGACGGCGAAATTGCTCCTATTTACAGGTCTAAATCATGCGCACGTATCCATTTCTCGCGAGCAACCGCCCCCGTCACGGCAACACGATGTACTTCTCGAGATGTTTCGGGATGGCGCCAAGCAACTTCTTTTCCTCCAGCCACTTGCGTGAGAACAGGCGCTCCGCGTACCGGTACGCGCCGTCGCAGAGCATCGTGACGACAGTGTGGCCTTTGCCCAGCTTCTCGGCCACCTCCTTGGCCGCCACAACGTTGAGGCACGAGCTCGCGCCCAGATAGAGCCCTTCCTCGTCGAGGCAGCGGTACACCATCTCGATGGTCTTCTCGTCGCTGATGTGCAGCGCGCCGTCGACGAGGCCGATGTCCGGCTTCAGGTTGTCCGTTATGCGGCCTTGGCCGATGCCCTCTGTGATGCTCGACCCCGTCCGCTCCATCAGCTTGCCCCCCGACGTGATGTATGAGTGCAGCACACTGCCCGGTGGGTCCGCTAGGAAGCTCTTGACCCGCCCGTCCGACACCGTCTTGAGGTAACGCGTGACACCCGCCAGCGTGCCTGCCGTGCCCGTCGCGCACGTAAAGGCGTCGACTTTGCCGTCCGTCTGCGCCCATATCTCCGGGCCCGTCGTTTCTATGTGCGCCTGCCGGTTCGCCGTGTTGTCAAACTGGTTCGTCCACACGGCGTTATCTAGCCGCTCCGCGTGGCGCCGCGCTTGGTGGTTGTAGTTCTCCGGGTTGTCGAAGGCCACAGCAGGCACCGGATACACTTCGGCGCCTAGTAGGCGAAGCAGGTCGATCTTGCCTTGCGACTGCGTGTTCGGCATGTATATGACTAGCCTGTAGCCTTTGCTGCGGCACACGTGCGCAAGCCCGATGCCAGTGTTACCCGCCGTGCCTTCCACCACGGTGCCTCCCGGCCGCAACTGCCCGGCCTTCTCGGCCATCTCTACTACGTACAGCGCCGCACGGTCCTTGACGCTGCCACCGGGATTCTGAAATTCGGCCTTGCCTAGCACTTCGCAGCCGGTCTCGTCGGAGAGGTGCTTGAGCCGGATCATGGGCGTATTGCCAATGGCTAGATGTTTCGCGGTGATTAGCGAGTATATCTGCAATTGCTCTATATGACATCGGGGTGAAGCTAGCAAAACTCACCATCAATAAGACCTCTCTGTGCTATGCCCTGCGCTTTCGAAATGGCGACCCCTCGCGCATTTGCAGCTTCCACCTGCGCAGTCCATTCCGCCGCCCGCAATGCCGTGCTCGAGAATCTACGAACTCCTATCCGAAACATGTTGGCCGCCATGGTTAACTATGAAATACCGGAAGACGCTCTACTCTCGTCGAGACGTGGCCCTTGTTGGGAGCTGTCTTGTGCCGCTAGGGTCGGAGAAGACTCAAGCTTAACCTCGGACCAGGAAAGAGTCGGGCTGGCGCGGGATCAGCAATTGCGTTTCGAACAAGCCTTCAAGCCTTCGCAAGTTATTCGGGAAGCACAGGCGTGTTCCAAGTGTGTGGGCGAGCAGCGGCGTAGCTACTGTCTAGCACCGTGTTTGAGCTGGTGAGAATTGCGCCATCAGCAGCTTACAAAATATTGCCTGCGGATCGCGAAACATTCGTGTGGCTGGAGGGGTGCGTGGCGGGGTACCATGGGGCATCCTGGTGTGGCGGTGCAGAGTTTGAGCCTGGGAACCGTTTCCCCGGCGCTCGTGGTCGCCGCTTTACTTCGCCTTCGCGCCTCCACACCTTCAAGGTTCTCCTCATTCCACCCCACACCGCTCACCGCTCCGCCTACACGCTTCTCTTTGCGGAGCCGTTCGCTCGAACCTCGTCACACCGAACGCACCTTTTCAGCGGCGACAAGCCCGACCGCAAATCTCACATCATCTCCACCCACCTGAGCCGCATCGCGCACCAGGGCCACCATGTCCGAGCGCAAAGTCCTCACCAAGTACTACCCGCCGGACTTCGACCCGTCGAAGATCCAGCGGCCGCGGTCGAAGCCGGGCCCGAAGCGGCAGCCGGTGCGGCTGATGGCGCCCTTCAGCATGATGTGCACGTCGTGCGGCGAGTTCATCTACAAGGGCCGCAAGTTCAACGCGACCAAGGAGACGACGGACGAGACGTACAAGAGCATCCGGATCCACCGGTTCTATATCCGGTGCACGCGGTGCAGCGCCGAGATCACCTTCAAGACGGACCCGATGCGCACCGACTACCAGGCCGAGTGGGGCTGCAAGCGCAACTTCGAGCCCTGGCGCGAGGCCAAGCTGGCCGAGGAGACCGAGGAGGAGCGCCTCGACCGCCTCGAGCGCGAGCTCGGCGACAAGGACGTCATGCAGGAGCTCGAGGCCAAGACGCACGACGCCAAGACCGAGATGGCCGTCGCCGACGCGCTCGACGAGATCAGGACCCGCAACGCCCGCATCGAGCGCGCCGATAAGGACGGCGCCGATGGCGCCATCGCCATGGTCCACGACAAGCGCGATGAGGAGAGGGAGAGGCAGGAGAGGGAGGATGCCGAGGCGGCGAGGAAGGCGTTTGCCAGGTTGGCCGACGTCATGGAAGAGGACGACGGTGAAGTTGCGGATAGGGTAGTGCCGCCGCCTAAGCACGATAGTCCTGCCCCGACGTCATCTGCGGCTGAGGCGCCGGCCCCGACTTTTAAAAGGACGGTTAAGAAGAAAAAGGATTTCGGCGCCGCTCTAGGCATCAAAAAGAAGACTTCCTTGGTCTAAGTAATTGCATACTACTTTCGAGCGTGGCTGGGTTCCATATGTGGCGTTTAGTACTGGTTTTGGAGTTTCTGGTCCGCTCATGCAGAGCGCATGGTCACGACAAGCGGTTCCTGGGAGATGCATTAGGCTAGACTAAGGTGTTTCTATGTAATACGCACGATAAATTTCACAGCGAATGATAGGGCAAACCCTAAATCCAATTTACTCTTTCAAAGTAGGGTTGACTATGTGATGTATAGACGCGTTTGATGCATTTGCTAATGCTATGATTGCTAGACCCAAGTTCAAGGTGTACGCCCCCCTTCACATCAAAAAGCAGTACGAAAACGTATCTTAACGCCGGACAATGCAGAGCCCAATCAACACAAAGTGCCGAAGGTAAAAGTTGATATGGCCAATCTCAAGCATGCCCGCGGCTCCGAAGAACAGACAAAAACCAGACCACAATGTCCGCTACTCTTTTTGGCCGTCCAGAAAGAACTCCGTGTAATCAAGAGCCCGCCCGCAATATGACCAAACTGACTTCACCACTCTCTCGACCATCCTCATCTTTCCCCTCACACCCCCGATCTCATCCCCAAATCCCCCCCACTTTCCCCTCTCCCCTCCATCCCCGGCCCCGTCCCTATAACCGGCCTCGGGGCCTGTATCCCCCCGGCCGCCGCCGACGGCGACGCATATGCCGTATTCTGGCTCGCAAACCCATCATAGGGGTTCAGACCGCCCATGGCGCCGCCGCCGGCCGCAGGGCCCGTCAGAGTGTACTGCGGGCGCAGCTCCAAGTCGTCGCCACCCCTCCGCCCGTCGAAGTCGCCCTCATCGCTCGACGACTCCCAGTAGGCGTCGTCGGGGTCGGCGCGGCGCGACAACGGCGGCGGCAGCGGCTGCCTGGTCTGCAGCGCCGGCGGCATCATGATGGCCGCGTCGCCCTGGTCCGCGCCGCCGTAGAAGCGCGGAGCCGGCCCGATCGAGTCCTCGACGGGGCCGAGAGGCGCCGAGATGCGCGGCGCGCCCGCCGCCGCGGCGCGCGCCCGCTGGTTGCTGCTCAGCTGCGCGCGGAACACGTTGCCGGCGTTGTTGTCGTCGGCGGAGCCGACCGTGGGCGTGGAGCGGCCCGACGACGCGAGGCGCTCCTCGTCGGGCGGCGGCCTGAGCGCGAGCGTGTCGTCGGCGTCGTAGTCGGAGGCGCCGCCGGTGCGGGTGCGGCGGTGGCGCAGGGGCTCCCGCCCCGCCCCGGCGTCGGGCGAAGGCAGCCGGTGGAAGGCCGCCGCGGGCATGCCGGCCGCCGCGTGCGGGCCGAAGGCCGCGGGCGGGGCCACGGGCTCCTTGCCCCAGGCGCGTATCGGGTAGGCGCGGCCCTTGCGCCACGTCTCCGAGACGGGCGGGAAGTACTGGCGGTAGGAGCCCCAAGCGACGAGCATGCCCATGAGGGAGCCCGAGAGCACGTCGAAGGGATGGTGGCGCGCGTCCATGATGCGGGTGCCGGCGATTAGGCCGGCGCTGAGCGTCGGCACCAGGACGATGAAGGTCTTCCAGACTTCGCCCTTGGAGTCTAGGACGTGGAGTTTCGCAGCGAGATAGATCGAGAGGTAGAAGAGGCCAGCAAATGCGGCTGTGCGATTGGTGCATGTGAGCTGTGTGTCCACAGCAGTACGAAACAGGACGTGGGTCACGAAGGGCGCACTTACTGCTGCTGTGGCCCGAAGGGAAACTGCGGAAGCCATCCTTCAAGATGGCGTTGTCTGTCTGAGTGCAAATGCTGTGGTTTGACAATCCCCAGGGCTGCGGGTCGACAGTGCCGGGGGGAGGCTGGCAGCGGTCGATCAAGTCTGGTCGTGGCTTCCCGATGGCGTTTTTCAGCGCGCCTGGCACGACGCAGCGGTCAGTCCTGGACGCATCAAACTTGCCTCCGCTCACAGCTCCTACGGGCGATGCTCACCGGTAATCGTAAAGGCAGCGGCGACCGAAAGCGCCAGGCCCAGAATGCCGCAATTGAGCTCCCATAACCGATCCTTGAGCCGGTATCTACCAAGCAACTTCCGCCTGCCCGACGAAGGCCCCGCCGGCGGCTGGTGCGAGAAAATGCCATCGATGACGAGCGTGTACAGGGCGATGACGGCGGCGGGAACGAAGCAGACCAGCACGACCAGGAAAGGCACCGGTACGCGCTCTTTTACGGCGTAGGGATAGTGCAGGGTGTAGTTCTGAAGGGAGAATTTCTGGTGGTAAGGTTCGACGGCGTCGAGGATGGTGAAGCCCGCAATGAGAACTCTGCGTCTGCGTGAGCACAACTACAACGCCATTGCAGGAGCAGGGGTGGGTGTTTGGCGGAGCCTCGGATCCGGAAAGAGGTCGTGTGCTCGTGGCCAGGATCGCGCACGCACATTATGATGACATAGTCGAGCACGTATCTGGCAGGTCAGTCAGCAAACGTCGAACCTGGAGCTTTGGCGGCGAATTTCCCGGGTCCGGAGCTCCTTACGATAGGACGACTTTGGCGGGGAGGGTCTTCTTGGAGAAGGGAAGTTTCCGCGACAGCGACTCCATGCTCGCGTGAGCCAGGCACCCTGCAGGCCCGGGCACGTCCCCGGTCGGAGTCGGGTAGCCCACGGGAAGGCGGTATCACGGCCGGGAAGCGAACGAGGCCGGGCAAGAAAGACGAAGGAGGAAGCCAGGCCAAGGGGAAAGGAGCGTCGTGCGAGGGCAGATAAAGAAATGTCGAAAGTGTTTCACGAAGCCGCGAGGGCAGAGAGGAAGCACGGCGCACGAGCACGGGGGGGCCCTAAGGGCTGGGCGAAGGCGCAGCTGCCGTCAGCGCAGCGCGAGACCGCGCGTTGAATGCGAGGGAGGCCAAGGGCCAAGGGCGACAGAGTCATCGCTGGGCAGGGGGCCAGCGGCAGTGCGACTGAGTTCTTTCTTCTCCGCTGTTTTCTTTTTCGCTCTGCACCAGGGCCGGCCCCGTTGGCCACAGACCGGCGAGCATTGCGCGGCTCTTGCGCCGCCGCCCGCTCCGCGCTCCGGCCTGGATCTGGTGTGGCTGGGCGGTCGCACCCTGTGGCTTGGCGCCGCCTTGGCGCCGCCTTCACTCGGGCGCTACGACGGTTTGTGTACCCTCGGCGTACATCGCCTCTTACTCATCCATCGCCGGCCCACGTCAGCAGCTCAAACACCGCCTGGCGCACATCGCAACGTCCAACTGGTCTGGAGCCAACCGCCATTGGTCGGGTTCTGGTGCTGTCGGCACGACCCGCCGCCGTGAGACGGCCCCCGTGCTCGCTGCCCTTTGTCGTCTGCTCCCGCCGGCTCGCACGCGCCGCGCCACGCACCGGTGGGCCCCCCATGGCTTCACGAAGGGCAATTGGATTGCTTGCCCCTTCGGCCAAGCCACAGGGGCTTGCTCGTGCCGCTGCCTCTTCGCGATGGTTTTGTTCGGGCCATCCCCCGCTTCGAGGAAGCGCCAGCCCACGGTCATCGCCCCCGCGTGCCTGGGTGCCCACTCCGTTCGTGACTGAGTCTGTTGTATGTTCGGTCGCCGTGACAGAGCCAACAAAAGTACACTCCTAATCAATGGCAGGGCAGTGGCTGGCATACATGTATGCAGCTCCTTCCGAATCGAAAAGACGCTGGATGGCCCGTGTAGACTGACAATCACGTGCTCAAGATGATATATTCTCTCGATTGCTGAAGGTATTTATCTCTCTGCCTGCGATTCAGTAGCTGTTTTGTTGAACGGGCACTCATCAATCATCCTCGTCAGGAACGCATCGTCTGCCTAAACGGCCATGTCGACGACACCGTCTCCGCCTCCATCGTCGCCCAGATGCTCTTCCTCGAGGCCGAGAATCCCGACAAGCCTATCAACCTCTACATCAACTCGCCAGGCGGCTCCGTCACAGCCGGTACCGCGCCCCTTTGCTTCCCGCCGCTCGATTCGTCCCAACGTGTCCATGCGTGCTAACGTCGCGCCTAGGCCTCGCCATCTACGACACCATGACCTACATCCGCTCGCCCATAACCACCATCTGCGTCGGCCAGGCCGCCAGCATGGGCAGCCTGCTCCTCTGCGGCGGTGCCCCCGGCTCCCGCCTCGCCCTGCCACACGCCAGCATCATGGTGCACCAGCCATCCGGCGGGTACTTTGGACAGGCTTCCGACATCGCCATCCACGCCAAGGAGATTTTGCGGGTACGCGGCCAGTTGAACAGGATATATCAGAGGCACATGAAGAAGGGGAAGGGGAAGGATGGTGAAGAAGGCAGGTATGAGGTCGAGGAGATCGAGAAGCTGATGGAGCGGGATTACTTTATGGGTGCGGAGGAGGCGGTTCAGCTGGGCATCGTGGATCGGGTATTAGAGAGGAGGGATGCGCCGCAGTAGGTGGAGTAGGTGGAGTGGGATTTTGGATGTGTGATAATAGTTCCAGCATATTGGAACACTTGTCGAGAGGATGATGTAAGTGATAAATCTGGTGAAACCTTCCGCGTATAGAAGAGAGAACTGAAGTCAGCCAAAAGCATCATGTTCCTAAGAGGCCTATATCTCACCGGCATGTCTAGGCTTTGGAAGGTAACCTGCAATCAGAAAATATGTGCGAGGGTTTAAATATACTCTTGACGTTCCCAGTTGGCGTTCCAGCTCCAAAGCGCCCTTCAATCGAACGTCAAAATTACGATTCTATCATTCCGTTCCCAAACCCAGCCTACGCACGCTTCTCACGCTCATACCAAGTATCGCTCACATAATCCTTCTTCGGCCCCTTAACCCCGTACCTAACCCCCCACCTCTCAATTGCGCTCCCCCTAAACCGAAATTCCCACGTCGAATCGTACTGATCCTCCTCACACAAATGATCCCCTCTCGCAACCCAGCCCCTTTCCCCCGTCTCCTGGTCCTCTCCTTCCCCTCCCTCCCCCTGCCTGTCCTCCCCCAGCCCCTCAAACACCAGTTCATTGAACAAATAATCCACGCTCACCCCATCCGCCTTAACAAACCACGTACTCAACACGTCCGTCTCGGCGCAATACCTGTACACGTACCTCCTGCTCGCGCGCAACTCCCACCCCTTATCCGTGCGCAGCGTCCCCCGCTCGACGTACAAATACTCGCCGGCGAAGCCGTCGGCGCTCGGCCGCCGCGCGTGGAATACCGCGCTCCCTTCGAACGCGCCCGACGGGAAGCCCGAAAGCGACGACACGAGCCGCCGCCGCAGGACCCAGGCGCCCTGCAGGGCGGCGAAGGCGGCGGCCGCGACGAAGCGCGCGGACACGCGGGCCGCGGCGAGCGTGTCGGCGAGCTCGGACCGCGCGCGCGAGGCGGCAGCCGCGTCGTCGGCGGCCGCGGCGGCGGTGTAGCGGGCGGGCACGGCGGGGCCGGCTGTGGGCGTGAGAGGGGGCGGGAGGAGAGGGCGGGGCGGGGCGGATCCGACGGCGCGCGAGAGCGACTCCATGAGGCCGATGATGTCGCCCATCCAGAAGGCCGGGAGCGAGGGGTCCTTGGCGCGGAGGAGGTGGCGCAGGGAGCGGATGAAGGCGGGTTCGGAGGCGCTGTCGGGTAGGTCGGTGGTAGTGCTGGCGGTGGCGCCGCCGTCGACCGAGGGCTGGCTCCAGCACCGCGCGAGCAGCCGTGCTTGCATCTCCATGACGCCCCAGTAGGGCCCTTCGTAGAAGCCGACGAAGCCCAGCGACGGCACGCGCGGGTTGCGCGTCTGGGCGTCGTGCAGCAGGGTCGGCAGGCGGAAGCAGCAAGGGTCGAAGCCCAGGTCGGACAGGACGTCTTCGGGCAGCCATCGCAATGCGGGCGCGGGGGTGTAGCCGGTTGCGTAGACGACGCCGACGACGTTGGAGATGGTGATCGGGGCGCCGGACGGGGACTCGGCTTTTACGACGGCCTTCCCAGGCGGGTCTTTCTCGACGGCCGTTGCACGGCCGCGTGTGGTGATGATGGCGCCGGACCGCACAAAGTTGGCGTACGTGTCGGTGAGAGCTACGTACGCCGGGAATTTCGTCTCTTCCTCGCCGTACACCAGGGCTGGCGAGCCGAGCTCGCTCTGATCCCCGCCAACCATGTCGCGTATGAAGGCATGTTGTTTAGGAGCCCTGTCCGGCGGCATTGGACCGCTCGACGCCTTGATAGGAGCGGGTCGCCGGCTCAAGTCGTACATGTGCAGGTCGAACGGGAGGAACGGTGTCGCGTGGTTAAAGCTACCCGACTCCGTCCGCGACTTCGACGGCATGTGGCGGTTCAATGAGTAGAACGGGCGGGCCGTGATGTGCTGGACTCTGACGTCCTCGAAGCGCCTTGATGGAGGGGCCGAGTGGAGTGAAGTGGATATTTGGAAGGCGATTGTGGCGGCGGCCTCGCCGCCGGATATCCCGCCCCCGATCACGACGATGTTGCCGCCGCCCGGCGCGTCCGAAGGGACCAGGTCCTCGATGGCGCGGAACTCGGAGCTGTGGACCACGTTGATGGGGAGGTCCGCGGAGGGGTCCTTGGATCCCTCGAGCGCAGCGGATAGGGGGCGAGGGGTGGAGAAGAAGCCGCACGCAAAGACCAGGTGGTCGAACGTTTCCTGGAAATCGTCTTGCTCTGCGTCGAGAATTGACATATTTTCCAAGGCCTTTGTTGCAGCTTCCGTCGTATTGCCCTTGGAGGGCGGTGTTTGCGTCCACCGGACTCGCCATTTCTCCCGCCCGTCGTCCTGGATGATTCGCTGCGCCTTGGTGACGCGCGACCTCAGGTGGACGACGCCGTCGGGAATGAACTTCTTCGCATAGGCCTCGATGTACTTGCATACTTTCCATGCTTCCGGGAACAGCGGCACGAACGGCCTCGCCCCCTGGGCGCCGCCTTTTCCGTCGAGGGAGCAGCTCGGACCGGCAGGGCTGTCGCCAGGTTGCGCTATCTGCGTGCCAACCCCGTCTACCTCGTTCCAATCCAGGTCGGAAAACGAAACAGTGAACCGGCTCAGGTTCGTGGGCATGTCCGCTGGCAGCTTGCCTCTCCTGACTTCCCCGCGCCGTACCGCCCACAGGCCGCCCAGCCGGTCATCCGCCTCGAGGAGCTTGACGTTGAATGCGCCTTCGGGTTGAATGCGAAGCAGCGTCTTCGCAGCAACTAACCCTGACGGGCCGCCGCCCACTATCAGGACTGACTTGGGGGGCATGCTTGCAGCAAAGCGTGCTCATCAATACCTGATTCCAGGTGTTCCTGGGTGAGCGCGAAACTCTGATGCCGCGATGCTAAAACTTCAAAGACGGAACATGCACACTTTCCACTTCCGTACAACCTCACACTACGAATGCGAAACGCGCTCGAAGAAGGGTTGTGGGGGCCAGGTCGAACGCCGCTAGCCAGATGGCGCAAAAGTGGCATCGTGTGGCCAATCAAACCGCAAGATATCCATGGCCTCCGGACTCTGGACGTGGATGCAACGCTTGCGCTGTGTTCACGCATTCAGAAAGGCCAAATTTCCGCCGACAGTTCCCTCCAATATTGAGCGGGCCGGACATCTGGGGCTTCTAGGTCAATCGCTTCTTTACCAAACCGCAGCCTCAGATTTCTTACGACCAATGTGTCGAGTTCCAGTCCTTTTGGTGTCTCGGTGTCGGTACGGGCCCGCCTACCCCATAGCGCCCGGGTCAGCTCAGACGTCGTGAGACTGCTATTAGTTTTCTGACCCCGTCAATTGATATTGCTTTTTTCTCTTCCCACACTTGTGTGACCAGAGACCACAGATAGGACTGTCAGACGTGGATGTGGCCGTTGTAGCTGCCGTGAGTCATTCGACGGAAATGACTGTGAGAATTTGCAGAGGCGGGCCCAGCATCCCCCGCCGCGGCCAAGTCATACCCAAACCACTCTCTCAGTTCGACCGCTGTCGTCCTTGTGTTCCCTTTGCCACGCCGTAGCGCGAACTCGATCGCGACCGGCTCAATTGGTCCTGTCAGAGCGAGAAAGCGCATCGCTAGCCCCTCCACAATGGCGCTCCCGACACTGCACCTCCGCGCGGAGGACAAGACGATGGAGCACCGCTCCGCGCTGACTCCGACGACGGCGCACGCCCTCGTCGAAGCCCGATACCCCGTGCACGTTGAGCGCAGCCCTTCGGACCCGCTGCGCAAGCGCATCTTCGACGACGCCGAGTTCGAAGCCGCCGGCGCTACTCTTGTGCCCGAGGGCTCGTGGACGTCCACCGATCCGGCCTCGACCATCGTCGTCGGCCTCAAGGAGCTCCAGGACCACGATCCCTTCCCCCTGAAACACCCGCACGTCACCTTTGCGCACTGCTACAAGGGCCAGGGCGGCTGGGAGAAGACGCTGTCGAGGTGGGCCCGCGGCGGCGGCGTGCTGTACGACCTCGAGTTTCTACAGGAAGATTCGGGGAGGAGAGTCGCCGCCTTCGGTGAGGCCCAACTGCCCGTCCTATCTTGCTCGTGGGGTATAGGCTGACGACAGGGCTTCAGGATACCATGCCGGTTTCGCGGGAGCGGCACTGGCAATCAAGACGTGGGTGTGGCAGCTGGCACATCCGGACGGCACGCCGCTCCCCGGCGTCGGCTCGTTCACCGACAACAAGGGCTATTATGAGAGCGAGGAGGACATGATGAAGCAGATTCAGGCGGACCTTGCGCAGGGCGAGAAGATCGCAGGACACAAGCCACGTGTTCTCGTCATTGGCGCGCTGGGCCGATGTGGCCGAGGTGCGGTGGATGCCTCGGTGAAGGCAGGCTGTGAGGACGTCCTCAAGTGGGATATGGACGAGACGGCCAAAGGCGGGCCGTTTGATGAGATTCTGGAATCCGACATGTGAGTGGCTCGTCTTGAGGCCAATGCCCCGGCGAACTGCCGAACGCTAACGCTCAAACAGCTTCGTGAACTGCATCTACTTGTCAGAGAAGATCCCGCCATTCGTCGACACGAAGAGCTTGGAGAAGCCCAATAGAAAGCTGTCGGTCGTCTGCGACGTGGTATGTACCCTGCAGACGAGTGTTTGATGTGCGGTCGCTAACCACGAGTCAAAAGAGCTGCGATACTACTAACCCAAACAATCCGATTGTAAGTCATTCTGCCCCTCACTGTTCTGTAAATAGGGTCGTGCTAACGCATCCTTCAGCCCATCTACAACATCAACACGGTATGACTTCCAGTCTGTCCAGCCCTGATTAAAGTGCGCGCTAAATTATGTTAGACTTTTGCGAGTCCGACGGTCCCGGTCGAGTGCTCCGGCCCTCTCGTGACGGTAATCTGTAAGGTTGATTCCCATCCGTATTCGGTACCATAAGTAAGCTCATATATGCCCAGCAATCGACCATCTCCCGAGCCTTTTGCCCCGTGAGGCGTCCGAGGCGTTCTCCAGCGCTTTGCTACCACATCTTCTAGAACTCAAGAATAGGACCACAAACCCAGTGTGGAAGCGCGCAGAGGACCTCTACCACGAGAAGGTTGCGACTCTTCCGGTGGATATGGCAAAGAAGGAGATATGAGATACCCATCTTATCATATCTACACGGTGGTAGACGTCAGCCGCAAGGGCGAAAAGTTTTGTTTTTAATCCGTTGTCTTGAGTGTTCGTTTGGTGCAGCCCATGGACAGCTCTTGTCCACACATCAATGCCGTAGGAGCTACACAAACTGCGCCATATCCAATTATGTTCTAGATCAAAATTTTGCAATTTTCGAAAACGCTTAACCGGTCCGTATTTCGAGGCAAGCAGAACCTTCTCCCTTGCGTTGTGTATCTTGGGGCTCGGCAGGTGGAGACGCGACAAGAGTTCTTTACATACTCTATATTGAAGAGCCGAGTGACAGATGAAACACGACGGAAATTTTTGCGGCTACTTTACTTCCCGGCCAACGGACCGATGCAAATTATTGTCAATCTTTCGACGTGCGAGGCCATACCCCGCAAAAATAATTTACTCCACATTCCGGATGAAATCCCAACTCACGAATTTAGAAGCACATTAAATCTTGGCGGCCATAGAGAAACCATACGTGCCGGGGGAGCTTTGTTCTCCGCATTAACTTCAGAACCAATTATCGGTTTCAACGCCCGGGAGGGCCGACCTTAGCATTGCTTGATCGCTTTAAGTCAATGCGATGGACTATATGGTCGCAAACGCCAAGCCGGCTCAGATCTGTTCCTACCGCCCTGACGGACGGCGTTTCATTTGCCGTCTGCAGCAACTGATGATGAATATACTGCCCTATTTTTCTTCTCCTCTTTCGCTCTTTGTTTTTTTTATTTTATTTTAGTTGAGGACTATTGCCACGCTGGTCGCGAGCTCCCTTCAATTCTCTCTTAAGTTGCTGTCACTTTCCTGTCCCTTGGAACACTCCAAAAGCCGAAAAAATGCGTTCCGCGACAGCTCTTTCTGCCATTCTTTTGGCCGCCTTTGCGCAGGCGCAGACCCCGGAGGGATTCACCCCGGAGGTGGAGGATCGCCTCGAAGTCATTGTCGGCGATACGTATGTGAGCCCGGCCGGGCTCGAACTTACTGAGGCAGGTGCGTACTAGACACAACAGGAGTCCGTGAGACTTTGGATTGACAACTAGAAAAGAGACGCAGCCGAAGCCGCAGATCGGCACCAACGATACTGTTCTAGAGGGCACTTATGTCTATATGGTCATTGGTAAGCGCAACGATCTACATTAAGATTCCATTGGTCTTCTGTCCGGCGTCAGACATGAAACTAACTCTTCAACAGATCCTGATGCGTAAGAACCCAGCCATCAGTACATATTCACTTGAGCCACTTTCTTAATTTCAATAATAGGCCCATCTTCAACCCGGATGGCTCCCGTTCCACCGTCTGCCACGCCGTGCTGTCGGACTACACCTCCTCGGGCATGACCAACGACGCGGGCACCAACCTCCTGACCACGACCTCGACCAGCCCGCTCGAGTACATGGGCCCCGCCCCGCCAGCCGAAGACCCGCCCTTCGCGCACCGCTACATCCACATGCTCTTCGAGCAGCCCGACGACTTCGAAGTGCCGCCCGAGATGCAGGCGTCGCTGCAGCAGCGCATCAACTTCGACTTCGACGGCTTCCGCGAGGCGACCGGCCTCGGCGACCCCATCCGCGCCAACTTCTGGCGCGTCACCGGCCAGGGCGAACCCTTCGGTGGACCTATGGTCATGGCTGAGAACGGCACAAACTCGTCAACCGCCTCGATGACCATGACTACGACTAGCACCATGACTATGTCGACGACGGTCGATGCGGCCGCTGCGACATCCACGTCGGAAGATGCTGCGCTGCCGACGATGATCCCGAAGGGTCTCGCAGCTGTTGTCGGAGGCCTAGCGCCTCTCTTGTTGCTGTAAAGGTTGACTTCGTGGAGGTATGAAATAGCGTATGGGAGCGCGAGTCGAGGAAGAGGCTAAAGAATGATTTATTGTGTAATGAGAAGTAGAAAATAACTACGTTGTTTGTCTCCGTCAGATATTTTTGGCACGTGGAGAATATGCATACATGGGACAGACTCTCAACAGCTCTTACTACGTGACAAAGGCTACAAACCCTCTTGTTTTACACTCAATCACGAAGTAAGCACTATAATGCTCTATAAACTGCATTCATAAGCTTTGCAGAAAGTTACATATTCTACGGGGGGTTAGATATGGAACGACAAATTGGGAAACAGAGAATAACAATTACACTATTTTTCAAAGAGAAAGAAAAAGGCTGCAAATTTAGAAAGAAGCGCGCATTTACATGAGACTGAAATAGGATAGCGATTTCCTAAATATACACCGTTAAAAAGCAGTGTCCTAGTATAGAATCTGTCGGCAATTACCTACGCCATGCGTTCGTCGAAAAGGTTCGCAGTTACGACGCTAAGCTACATTCTAAAGAATATAATTAGTACTGGATTTATGATATAGCTGCCTGGCCGAATTGAACGACAACTACGACTAAGACATCTTCTGGAGGTACGCCAGAGCTCCCTCTTCCAGAAGCCTCACATCCTTAGCTAGCACGTCGTTCTTATTCTGCTCCGCAAATGCAACCGTCTTGTCCCAAGCCTCCGGATCCCCGACGCCCAGTATTCTAATCGCCAGTAACGCGGCATTAGTCGAGTTATTGACTCCCACGGTAGCGACTGGCACACCCCTCGGCATCTGGACGATACTGAACATGCTATCCAGCCCGTCAAAATTGCTCGCCTTGATGGGCACTCCTATGACTGGCAGACAAGTATGGGACGCGGCCATGCCCGGAAGATGGGCAGCGCCGCCGGCTGCAGAGATAATCACCTTGATGCCCCTCAATCGCGCCGACTCAGCGTACTCAGCCATCCACACCGGCGTGCGATGTGCGGACGTGATCCGTGCTTCGTACGGTATGCTGAACTTGTCGAGGATGCGGATGCCGGCCTCCAGTTTCGGAAGATCTGAGTCGGAGCCCATGATGACAGCGACAAGAGGGGTGGGGCTCTGGGACGATGGTTGCAACTGTATCCATTTTTGCGGCTTGCCGCGTACCTCATCGGCAATGTCGACAATTGGTTGGACGAGGGCTTCGGCTTGCGCCATGGTCTTTGCGGTGACGGTAATGTGGCCCATCTTCCTACCCTTGCGAGCGGGCCCCTTGCCGTACATGTGAATGTGCGCTTTGCGTGTTATGTGCAGTGCTTTCATCTTCACCTTTTCATGCGAATCCGTAGTTTCACCGCCAAGGATGTTGAGCATGATGGATGGCTCGCGCAACTCCAGATCCTCTTGAGCAATAGGTAGATCCAGTATGGCGTGAAGGTGGGCCTGAAACTGGGACATGTAGCAACCTTCGATGGTATAATGTCCGGAATTGTGAGGACGAGGTGCAATCTCATTGACAAGTAGGGAATCATCCTCCAGTAGAAACATCTCAACGCCGTATACGCCCTTTCCCTTGAAGGTACCAATGGCCTTAGTTGCAAGCTTCTGTGCCTGTTGGAGAACTCCTTTGGAAACGTTTCGAGCGGGCGCAAAGACTAGTTTCAGGATGCTGTCTTCATGAACTGTTTCAACGGGTGGGTATGCAAATTCGCCGTTCTTGGCCTTGACCACCATCACGGCCACTTCAGCCTTGAAATTTGCCCAGCGTTCAGCGTACAATGGGCGTCCACCAAGGGCTTGCATCGCCTCCAGAATGTCAGCGTCCGATTTCACCGGGAAGTTCCCCCGCCCATCGTACGCCTCGGTCTTGGACTTGAGCATCAGCGGGTAACCCCATTTCTGGCCGAGTGTCTTGATATCTTCTTCAGACTTCCCCTCCAGATCCTCAAATTCAGCCGTCCGTACGCCATGTTGATGCAAGTGAAGTTTTTGGTTGTATTTGTTCTGAATGGTCCTAATGGTTTGCCAGTGTGGCTCGATCTTCGCTCTGAAATTTGGGTCTTTTTCAATCTCTTCCATGACGTACGTGTCCACGTGCTCGATTTCGACGGTAATGGTGGTGCATTTCTCTGCCAGTTTCTTGACAGAGGCAGGATCTTTGAAGGATCCATCCACGTGTTCCGCATGAGCAAGAACTTGCTTTGCCGGGGAGTGGCCTTGGTCCAGGACTACACACTTGATATTGAGGTCGTTGGCTGCTTCGATTGTCATCCGGCCCAGCTGGCCTCCACCGAGAAATCCCACGACCTGGTCCATGTTTTAATGCTGGCTCTCTCTGAAATATTGGCACAGATCCAAAAGGATCGGTTGGCAAATTTAAATAGTTGGAATACTCTGCTGCTAGACAAAAATGAGAAATTGTTCGTTCGTCTGGAAGTATCTTGCCGCTTGTAATTGCGTGAGATTGCACTATACCTAGCCAAGTAAGAATAGAGGCCCGAGAAAATTTTCAATGGCACGCTGAAGCGCAATTGGCGCGCGACAGGACTCGATAAACTTCAGAAATCACCAGTCCATAGTTCTAGTGCAATATTTCAGTTTGAGATGAATTCGCAAATGCAAATTCTAACGGTTCACGTCTGTAGCAGCCAGTAACAACAGTAAACAAGCGAAGTTGGGTTCGGTGATGCTTCCACTGTGGTGCGGCAGGGGTGACCAGGAAGCACGGGCACATGGCGGGCCACAAGCGAATGCTGACTCAGCACACATAGGCCCGGACCCGGTCGCGTCGGGTATAAAATCTCGCTCAAGGCTGCCCTCCTCCCTTCTTTTTCTTTTCTTCTTCATGCGACTTTGTAAGTGCTTGCCCACCCTCCGCCATCGGCGATGCTGCGATGATGCCGCGACGATGATGCATTTGCTGACCACGCCTTCGAACAGACTTCATAGAATCATTTCTATAGTAAACGTCTCTCACTGTGTTCTCTACCAGAGCCACAGGATCTACAACCTGGAAGATGATCGTATTGCCTCGGCGCCCTAGAGTGACGCATCCTTGTGCTCCGCGGCTTCGGCCGGAGTGGCGATGATCTCGATCCCGTGCTGGGTGTCTAGGCTTCGGCCGGCCTGCCGGGATGGGTGCCGATGGCGGTCTGACAGGCCTCTTGTTTATGTGGTTTTATGATGGATTGTGGTAGATCACGGTATGGGCTTGTAGTTTTCGATAGCAATGAAATATGTCCCACGTGCAAGGAACTCCTTCCAACTCTGCCTTGTGGGTTGAGTGATGCTCTCGTAGAGTAGCTACCAGAAATGATACTGGAGTATTAGGAAGAACATCTGGAGCAGCGTATCCATAAGTGTAGCGCAAGTATGCCATCGCCGCCTTGAGCTATGCTAAGGTCGAAAGAGATGGAGAGGCGCCGGACATCCTGAAGCCCATGCTTTAGCACCATCCAAATTTCTCATTGGCGACCCATTCCACTTCCTCGGCCGCATCACCATTCCACCGCAGAGAGGCAATGCTCTCCTTTTCTCTTTCTATGAGCCCCGTATTCTTGCTCACTAGCTTCGCAGCGTCTATAACTTCCGCTCGCGGATTCCACACCTCCACGCCCGACATCTCCCATTTCTCTGCTTCACTTCTTGCAGCCTCCAACAGGGCCGCCACCGTTTCCTTGGTATCCTCTACACCGTCCTCGACGACCAGTCGTAGCACGTACAGCACATTTTCGTGCCGCGGCTTTTGCGGGTCATGGGTATACCACATGCGCGTCCAGACTGCCCAGGCACGATGCCCTTCCTTAGAACCCACTATTGCACCTTTGATAAGCGGTTCGTGGCTGTAGAGCTCGAGGGCTACGAAATCTTCCCGTGCATGGAGCCAGTCCATTGTCATCTCGTCCGGAATAAGCGCCACGACCGTTTTGCTGGAATTTGTAGATCGCCGTTCGAGCGACGACTTGAGGGCGGCTTCATCCGAGGTGCAGAGAGCCGCGAGGTCGGCCTTGTACAGCGGCTTGGAGGTAGGTAAATGCGATACAAAGCCGTTGGGGCGGGTATTCGAGGCGTATGGAATCCAGGCGAACGGCTCAACATATGGCGTCCACCCATACTTGGCATAGAACTCCTAGACCTCTATGAGCTCGCCAATGATCCCCGACAACAGACAATGTTACGGCAGCTGCTGCCACCAAGGCACAAAAGGTTGATAGGTCCGACACCCACCTTGCCGATATCAGAATACAGCACCGAGAACAGGTTCTGCCCGCCCTCCCCAGCTTGCCACGTCTTCAGCCGCTCGCCCAACTCGCCCATCATCCTCCCCGCGTATCCTTTCCCGCGGCATCGCACCGGCGTGAACACGCTCCCGATCCCGTGCGCGACCGCCTCGTGCACCACGCCGTCCTTGCCGACCAAAGCGCGCTTACGAAAAGTCTCGCAGGCCGCGAGCACGAGTCTTTTGCCTCTGCCGGCAGTGGAGTTCTCACCGTCGGAGTCCCTAGGACCCGCCTCTGACACCAGCGCCCACCACGTTATCCCGCCGTTGCTTGTCAGGCTCTGCTCCGCAAGGTGCTGCTCGCGCACGAGGTATGCTTCCAATGAGAGCGCGCCGCGCCAATGGGCGCCGTTCTCCCGCCATATAGCGAGGCGTTCGGAAGCGGTCGGGTGCGTGAGGGTTATGGTAGGCGCGTTGGCAGGAGGAAGCGTGTTGAAGGCAGCAGTAGCGGTCATGATGAGGCGCTCGGGCAATGGCTCAATCGAGGGTGAATACTCTAGGAAACGTTACAGGAAGCAATGAATGGAGGCAAAGGAGAGTAGTTGCCTCTGGATCGTGCTTCGATAAGGGCTGGGAGTTCACGAAGGGCTTCGTTTCAGAAGCCGAAAAAGAGTCGCTGTTGCAGAAGTAAAAGCTTAGGTGAGTCGACATATATAGGGTAGCTAATGCAAGCGTCGGCCGTGAAACACAGAGCAGGAATGAGGCAGGATGACGAGATGGCTGTTGTTCAAACAAAGAGCTTCCACATCCAGCAACTCCAACCCGCGACGTGGAGCACGTCGCGGAGGCGTTATACCCCGCCTCGAAAACCGCACGCAGTGACCCGCATGACCTTCCCTTGTAGCCAATAGCTACACCGCTAGATTTCTGTCGGTGATGGGTTTGTCGAGAGCACGACGATGATAGCGCATGACGCGGGACGTTGAGATTTATGCCGCCGAAAGCCGATCGCACGCGAGCCGATTCCAACCTTCACCTTGAGCCTCCCGAGCCTGCTGGCCTGGCAAGGCTTCGTGATTGGCTGTGGCCATGACTAAGCATCGCTGGAAATCTGACAATGGCGAGTTCCGACCTCACAGTGGTTCGCTGTTTTATCTAGCTCGATCACAGCAGCGGTGAAAACACCTGCCCTCTTGGATTTACCTACGTTGACAATCGCTGCCACTCGCGGCCGAACTGCTTTACGAACAAAAAGATATCTTAAAATTTTGTCGGATTGGAGCTCGTGCGGTTACCTCAAGACCTATTTTCTATTCACTATCCACGTTCAAAGAGAGGCCGTGACACTCACTTCTTGACAACAAAAAGCACGAAAAGAACACCATAACAGAGCGGTATCGGGGCCATTCTTTCAGCCTAGAATCTCTTTGCGGTGGTGCAACGAACCCAAAATGTACACTGCCAGGTCTTTTTCCCAAAGGAATGCAAATGTTGACCAGGTGCCACAGTTATTGTTGCTAGACAAGGTTGCGCTCTTCTACCATATCGCGACGACAACGGCACTAGCAGTGACACGGGCTTCATTCGCCCAAGATGACGTCTGAGGATGGCGTGCTCCCTATCGAGCCGCACAAGGCCTTCGACACAGTCTTGGTGCTTGACTTTGGGTCGCAGTACACGCACCTAATAACTAGAAGGTTGCGCGAGCTCAATGTCTACTCCGAGATGCTGCCCTGCACCCAGAATGTGGCCGACCTATCGTGGAAGCCAGTCGGCGTCATCCTGTCTGGGGGTCCCTATTCGGTTTACGAAGACGGAGCGCCCCACGTAGACTCTGAAGTTTTCGAGCTCGGAGTCCCGGTTCTTGGGATCTGTTATGGGCTGCAAGAGATAGCATGGAACCAGGGCAAAGATGTTGCGGCGGGAGATAAAAGGGAATACGGACACGCTTACCTTGACGTGCAGCGACACCCATCTAGTTCGCCCCATGTAGACAAACTCTTTCGTGGACTCGAGGATGACCTCGAGGTATGGATGTCGCACGGCGACAAACTGTCCAAGCTCCCTCCTTCTTTTGTTACCATTGCAACGACCTCGAATGCCCCTTTTGCGGGCATCGCGCATCTAGAAAAGCCATGGTATGGGATCCAATTCCACCCAGAAGTGACGCACACACCTCGAGGAACTCGTCTCCTGAAGAACTTCGCCGTCGACATTTGCAATGCGAAACGGAATTGGACGATGGGCAAGTTTGTTGACCAGGAGGTTGCTCGGATCCGTACGCTTGTGGGGGAGAAAGGACAGGTTATCGGTGCTGTAAGCGGGGGTGTCGATTCTACTGTCGCTGCGAAGCTAATGCAGGAAGCTATCGGCGACCGGTTTCATGCTGTTCTTGTCGACAATGGCGTCCTACGGCTTAATGAGGCGCAGATTGTGAAGCAAACAATGACGCAGCACCTGGGTATCAACCTCACTGTCGTCGATGCCAGCGAACTGTTCTTAGGTCGGCTCAAAGGCGTTACTGATGATCCTGAGAAGAAGCGAAAAATTATCGGAAATACGTTCATCGAGGTATTCCAGGAGAAGGCCAAAGAAATTGCCGCCGCTGCTGCCGGCTCGCCCCAGGAGGGAGATATCGAGTGGTTGCTCCAAGGTACTCTGTATCCCGACGTTATCGAAAGCATATCTTTCAAGGGTCCTAGCGCGACCATTAAGACACACCATAACGTGGGCGGTTTACTCGAAGGCATGCATCTGAAGCTGATCGAGCCTCTTCGCGAGCTCTTCAAAGATGAAGTGCGTATACTCGGCACCAAGCTAGGTATCCCGGAGGACCTCGTCTGGCGTCATCCATTCCCCGGCCCAGGTATTGCGATCCGCATCCTTGGAGAAGTTACCCCTCAACAAGTTCGTATTGCCCGCGAAGCCGACTACATCTTCATCGAGGAAATCAAGAAGGCTGGACTATACCGGAAGATCAGCCAGGCGTTTGCAGCGCTGCTACCTGTCAAGGCCGTGGGTGTGATGGGCGACAACCGCGTTCACGACCAGGTCATCGCATTGCGTGCAGTAGAGACGACGGATTTCATGACTGCCGATTGGTACCCTTTCGATGGAGAGTTTCTCAAGCGTGTTAGCAGGCGTATCGTCAACGAGGTCAATGGTGTCTGTCGGGTGGTATATGACAGTAAGCTATCTTCGATCTTGCCCTATCAGTTGCCCTACTGCCACAAATATTGTCGCTAACCTGTGTCCAGTCACGAGCAAGCCGCCTGGCACTATCGAGATGGAGTAGAATCGTGTCGGTGTCGGAGTCTATTTAACCACCCTTGGCGTCACCAACGTCCTCGTCCGACTCCTCTTGTACGTCACATCGGACATATGGCCGGCGAACGTGTGACAAGCTGGACGAGCCAGCGAAAAGTGGTTTGGTAAGGTTTTGCTGTGTTGTTATGCGAGCCCTTGATAGAACTTGGTCACGTCAGGAGGGATGGCCGTGTTTGATTTAGAGTTTAGAGATATTTCGAGGGCCAAAGATTTAGATGAGATGTGTAACAAGAAAATTGCATATTTGCGACCGCTTCATAGATGGATCATGGACTAAAGCATGCTCTCTATGTATCCCAGCGTTGCCTTTTTCTAATATTAGCGACTATAGCAAGAAATCCTATTAGTGTTCCGGCATAACTACTAAGAGGAATTTAACAGTTTTTAGAGCCTTAGATGAATGCTCAACATGTCTATCCTACAGATTTGTTAGTATTGCCGCGGTCAGTGCATTAATTCCACTTGCTATTCTGCTGCACTCTTGCGGCAATACCTAGGCATGTTCCTAAATTTGAATATGTGTTAAAGACTAGCTTTCTCTACGTTCCATCTTCCAAATGGGCGGCGCGCTTGTACACATGACGAATACCTCCTGATATTTGCTAGCATAAAATTGAGCCAATCATCTTTCTGGCCTTGGTTAGTATTGACACCTAGATGTCTCTACAAAGCGGAAACGATACAAAACAAATAGATCGCACTGTTTTCACATTGCCCAAGACAACGGGAGGTATCACAAAGCGGTAGGGGAGAGTATCGTCGTCTAGGATCAAATGAATAGTTGCTCTAACATATACTGGGAGCCAATCGGAATCAGTTCCTCTCAAGAATGTCATCTTTTGGGTTAACACGTGATTGTGGGTGGAGTTTGCACACTATGTGCCTCTGAGTCACCGCATAAGGAATCAATTATCAATTTGCTGGTCGAAATAAGCCATATCATACATAAGCGAATCAATGCTTTTTGGGGAGCTATCTTTGAAGGCAGTGGTTGGGAGGCGGCCTACATAATAAATGGACGGAGCTTTCGGTGGTGGGGTGGTGGGGCTGTAGCTAGCTCCCCTCGCTCCCCTGCAATTTTTGCGAGAAACCCAAGCGGCATTTGACCAACGCAACATCTCGCTCCATACCACGACGAATTGACCTCGACGCATATTCTGCGCGAGAATGCGGATATGCGGCCGCTAGATGCAACCCACTTTGCTCTCCCGGGCTCTGTCGCCCTCTCGGACTTCCGCCTCAAGAGGCTCGCCCAGGCAATCGGTGCCATCGACGTCCGCGCCGTCTGGATCCATTACGTGCACCCTTCTCGGACGCTCACCGTCGACGAGCTGCGGTCGTTGAAGGTGCTGCTGCACTATGGCGAGACGCCTAGTCCTGAAGACCGTCTCTGCCAGGTCATGCTCGACGCTATCTCCCGCATCGGCGACCCTCGCGATCCGAATGTAGCGTTGTTCTTCGTGTCGCCTCGGCCAGGCACCATTTCGCCTTGGAGCTCTAAGGCCACCAGTGCCGCCCAGAATTGCGATCTCGAGGCGATTGTGAAACGAATTGAGCGAGGCATGGTCATCGCGGCCAGGTTTGACTCTCCAATTGACAAGGATGACATCCCTCACCCGGACCTGCTCTATGACCGGATGACACAGTCTATCAGCCGGACTCCTCCGGACTTGGACGTCGTGTTTGGAGAGCATGATCCGGCTCAGGCACAGCAGATTGATTTGTCCTCGAGCACGTCGCCTCGTGCAGCGATTCAGCAAGCCAACCGCACTTTAGGGCTTGCACTCGACGCCGCTGAGATCGACTACCTTGTTGAAGCGTATACAGAACACCTGAAAAGAGGCCCTATGGATGTTGAGCTATTCATGTTTGCGCAGGTGAACTCGGAACATTGCAGACACAAGCAATTCAATGCGGATTGGACTATTGATGGCATGGGAAAATCTAGGAGTCTATTTGGCATGATTCGAAACACGCACAACAAACATCCGAACCATGTAATAAGCGCCTATAGCGACAATGCTGCAGTTATGCAGGGGAAACCAGCCAGCTTCTGGGCACCGAGCCATTCTACAGGCGAGTGGACACAGACAAAGGAGGTAGTGCATTACCTTGCTAAAGTCGAGACGCACAACCACCCCACCGCCGTGTCGCCATATCCGGGTGCAGCAACAGGCTCAGGCGGCGAGATTCGCGACGAGGGATCCGTCGGCCGGGGTTCAAAGCCCAAGGCAGGCTTGGCAGGCTTCACGGTCTCTGATCTTCTGCTCCCAGGATTCGAGCAACCGTGGGAGCTCGATGTCGGAAAACCTGCCCATATCGCTAGCAGTTTGGACATCATGCTGGATGCACCTATTGGAAGCGCCGCATTCAACAATGAGTTTGGCAGGCCATGTACCACGGGCTATTTCCGGACTTTGTTGACTAAGGTTGATATATTAGACCGAGAGTCAGAGTTGCGTGGCTACCACAAGCCTATCATGATCGCTGGTGGAGTCGGTACGGTCAGACCGCAACACGCCTTGAAAGAGAAAAACATAGTTAGGCCCGGAGCCCATCTAATCGTCCTAGGCGGACCAGCCATGCTGATCGGTCTGGGAGGCGGTGCAGCATCTAGCGTGCAATCCGGTGAAGGCTCCGTGGAGCTCGATTTTGCCAGCGTGCAGCGTGGAAATGCGGAGGTGCAGAGACGAGCTCAAGAAGTCATCAACACCTGCGTCGCGCTTGGCAGGGATAATCCAATCCTATTCATTCACGACGTAGGTGCGGGCGGCCTGTCCAACGCTCTGCCCGAGCTTGTACATGACGCCGGCCTAGGGGGGACGTTCGAGCTTCGGGAGGTGGACAATGCAGATCGCGGCATGAGTCCGCTGCAAATCTGGTGCTGCGAGGCCCAGGAGCGTTATGTTCTTGCTGTTTCTCCGGAAGGGCTAGAGGAGTTCAAGAAGATCGCAAAGCGAGAGCGGTGCGGTTTCTCCGTTGTCGGCCGGGCTACTGGAGGCGAGACCGATCAAGAAAAGCGACTGATCTTGATGGATCGAGATTCAAAGGAATTCCCCAAGCCGATTGATTTGCCAATGTCGGTCCTCTTTGGAAAGCCCCCGAAAATGTCGAGGATAGTGGATTCTCGCAAGTTAAAGCTTCACGATTTCGACACCTCCTTGTTTAAATACATCCCAACTCTAGCGGAGAAAGAACTATTAGGTGAAGCAGTCGGGCGCGTTCTGAAACTCCCGGCAGTGGGCTCAAAGTCCTTCTTGATCACGATTGGTGATCGTACAGTAGGCGGCTTGACTGTTCGAGATCAAATGGTTGGCCCTTGGCAAGTCCCTGTGGCGGACGTGTCAGTTACTGCAACGTCTCTTCTCGCTGGAGTAAAGACAGGCGAAGCAATGGCAATGGGCGAAAAGCCCACTCTGGCCCTCATATCCCCGGCGGCCTCTGCGCGTATGGCAGTTGCGGAGTCCTTGATGAACATAGCGGCAGCTAGTATTCCGGATCGATTGGATCGAGTCAGGCTATCCGCAAACTGGATGTCGGCCAGTAATCACCCTGGTGAAGGAGCTGCCCTTTACGAGGCTGTGGAAGCTATTGGGATGGATCTATGCCCAAAGCTTGGTATTAGTATACCGGTCGGCAAGGACTCTATGTCTATGAAGATGAAGTGGAAGGATTCAGAGAGCCAGGAGGGCAAGGAGGTTACTGCCCCAATGTCTGTAATCATATCTGCCTTTGCTCCGGTGGATTTCACGGCACGGACCTGGACACCTGCACTTCGGAGACTCGAAGAGGTTGGAGAGACTGTACTCATATTCGTTGATCTTGCAGAAGGAGCGAAGGCAATGGGTGGCTCTGCTTTAGCCCAAGTCTTTGGGCAGACAGGGAATGAGGCACCAGATGTTCGCGACGCCGATTTTATTAAAGACTTTTACGATGCGATCGAGCAACTGCACGAAGCCGGCATAGTTCTAGCGTACCATGATCGGTCCGACGGAGGTCTCTTCACTACGTTGGCTGAGATGGCATTTGCGGGGCGCTGTGGACTGGAGATTATGCTTGACGATATATGCCGGACATCAGACCCGCGCGACCTTCTGGAAGGCCTGTTCAACGAAGAACTGGGAGCGGTCTTCCAAGTTCGAAAGAAGGACACGATCGAATTTAACAAGTGTTTCGCAACATGTGGGCCCCCTCCGGGCATGATTAAACGGATCGGTCGGGTATCAGCCGTTTCGAAGCAACACATCACATTTACCCACGGTGCTAGGGAGGTGTACCGGAACAGCCGGGCAGCACTTCAGGGGTACTGGGCCTCAACATCTTACCGAATGCAAGGCCTGCGAGATAACCCATCTTGCGCGCAAACAGAATTCGAGAACATAACTGACGACTCGGACCCTGGGATGTCATATAATTTGACGTTCGACCCGAAAGAGAACATTCTTCCGCTGTCCGCTCCTTTGTTCAATGTCTTCAAGTCGAAGCCACGCGTCGCCATCTTGAGGGAACAAGGCGTGAATGGCCAAGCGGAGATGGCATTCGCCTTTTACAGTGCCGGTTTCTCAGCTATCGATGTACACATGACAGACATAATCTCAGGTCGTGTCTCCCTCGCGTCCTTTGTCGGCCTAGCTGCCTGCGGCGGCTTTTCCTACGGCGATGTCCTGGGCGCCGGCCAGGGCTGGGCTAAGTCTGTCCTTTTGCACGAAGCCACTCGCAACGAATTTGCCAATTTTTTCGCCCGCCCCGACACTTTCTCCCTCGGCGTCTGCAACGGTTGCCAGTTTCTCTCACGTCTTAAGGAGCTGATTCCGGGCGCGGATCCCTGGCCCACGTTTGAGCGCAATGAGAGCGAGCAGTACGAAGCTCGCGTGTGCATGGTCGAGGTTATGCCGCATGCTGTGGGCCAAAAGCAGAGCGTCTTCTTCGATGGTATGGTGGGTAGCAAGCTACCCATAGTGGTCGCACACGGCGAGGGGCGCGCCACGTTCCCGGTGGATCCGGCAGCGGGTGGTCGCCCTGAGGGCTTGCTACAGGAGGGCCTTGTCGCGATGCGCTTCGTCAACAACAGGCTGAAGCCTACGGAACGCTATCCGTTCAATCCGAACGGCAGTCCCAAAGGCATCACTGGGGTGAGGTCGCCGGATGGAAGGTGTCTTGCATTGATGCCGCATCCGGAGCGGACGATTATGAAGGAGGTGAGCAGTTGGTATCCGAAAGAAATGGCTCAGAACTGGAGCGAGTTCGGGCCTTGGCTTCGGATGTTTAGAAGCGCTAGACGGTGGGTTGGCTGAGTACTAATCGGGCTATGAGAAGTTGTGAGTTAGAAGTTGAGACGGACCGGTGCTAGCTTTCACCGTGGTTTAGAATGTCAACTAGGGTGGAACGACTCCGGAAAACGGGCTAAAAACCCTACAACGAGCGTCTCTAAGTTTAGATCTCAGAATCGCCTCCAATAATCCAAACCCACGCATTGTGCCAGTACAAGCCGCAGGTTCTAGTGATGAAGCACGCTCGTGAAAAATGCCCGAATTTGTGCCATTCCCCTAAAATGCTATCCCTCTATGCAATTCTTATACTCCAATGCATTCTATCGAATGATAGTCTCATCACGGCCGGGACCCGTACCGATCCATTTCACCGGAACGCCGATAAACTTCTCGATGAACTCGACGTATTTCTTTGCATTGTCAGGTAAGTCGGTCCACTGCGTCACGCCCTTTGTCGTTCCGGTGCCCTTCCATCCTGCAAGAGTTTCGTACACGACTTCAACTTCGGAAAGCTGTTTCAGTGTTGCTGGGAAATTACTGATTGAGTTGCCTTTTCGCTTGTATTCGACAGCGATTTTGATTTCATCGAATTCATCGAGAACATCCAGCTTTGTTAGGTTGAACACAGTGTAGTGATTGATCGCGGTAGAATATTTCACCAGTACGCCGTCTAACAAGACATCAACAAGCTAATCAATATAAATCACGAACCAGTGGGAGACTTACCAAACCAGCCACATCTCCGAGGTCGGCCACTTGTAACGCCAACCTCGTGGCCAACTAACTGCAGAGTTTTTCCAATCTCGTTTTCTGTCTGTTCAGTTGGGAATGGACCACTGCCCACACGCTATGAGTCGAATGTCAGTCAAGTTCACGTGAAAACTCCGACGATAAGTGTCAATACCGTCGTATATGCTTTCACCACACCAATGATCTCATCGATCTGGAACGGCGATATTGAAAGGCCGGTAAAAACGCCGCCGAGACCTGGTTAATTTTAGCATTGGTTGACCATGACTGAATTAGTGAAGTGAAACCAATTGACTTACCAGTGTTTGAAGAAGTAACCATAGGGTACGTTCCTATCACAGGAACTTGTCAGTACATGTATTTCGGAGCAAGTGGATATTAGGCGAATATGCTAGGTTAAATCAGACGCACCAGAGTCAATATCCAACATCAAGGCATTGGCACCTTCGATTAGGATGGGAGTGCTGCTTTTTTCCACGCTCTGGATGAGCTCGATTTGATCAACGACATACGTGCGGAGCTGTTCACGGTAATCATCGAATCGCTTGATCTCGTCCTCGACATCGTACGACTTGAGAGCTTTCTTGCCATAACGCTTCTCGAACGCGTCATGCATCGTCCTGAGCCTGCCGTCAAACAGCTCCTTGTCGAAAATGTCGCCGATTCTCACTCCACTACGGCTAGCTTTCGTTGAGTAGCATGGGCCGATGCCACGTTTGGTTGTGCCGATCTCGCCTTTGCCAAGCTCCTGTTCCTCTGTGAAAGTGGATTTAGTTAAGTCGTACTCAAGCTCGAAACGAACTTGACAACCTACCGATTCTATCGGCCAGTTGATGAAGGTCAAAAACAATGTGTCTAATATGTCTGTTAGCACACTGTATAACCCAAGAGGAATAATATATGCCGCATACGCTCGATCCGAGATAAATATTCTGTCGGTGGCGTCCAGCCCACCTTGTTGAAGTTTGGACAGCTCTTTGAAAAAGGAAGGAATGTTGACAACGCATCCAGAGCCTATCTGATGATCTAGTGAGTATGTAGCTTGCTAAGATGAAGAGGTGACAATGGATACCAGATTAAGGCACTCGGGTGACAGAAGGCCCGAAGGAATGATATGACTACATTATTGTGTTAGCACAGAGCACCCATGCCTACAGAAAGCACGTGACATACAAGTCATATTTCCTTCCCTCGACAACGACCTGGTCGAGATGTCAGACATGTTCCAGCTTAGGGTAACGAAGGACCTCACCGTGTGTCCCGCATTGTCCCCGCCGGCTGGAACCACGGTCAGTATCTCCGAGCCATGGATGAAACTTCAAGGAAATTTGAGCATACCGGCTCGGGCGCAGAACTTGAACTTGGACCCATTGGAGAGTAACGCATCGATCAACTTGCCCTTGCCTCAAACAAAGTCAGCGAATGAAGCTACAGCACAAAGTCGTTTAGAGGTGCTAGTGCGGAACGTGAGACCAAAACCAGCCACGTGACGTGCAACCAATCAGCCTCATGTTGATCCCATCACGACAGGAGGCAAGCCACAGATTACCCTGCGCATGTGGCACGGTGGGGCTGGAGCTCGAATGAGGGGTAGAGGCTCACCTTCGTCCCCGAATTGGACACCCAGCACTATGGTGGCCATGATGGTCGAGGGCGCGGACAATTGGATGAATTGGCACGGCGCAACAAAGCTCTTGCGGCGGGCGAGGTCGAAAAATAAATACGTGGGACGCGCCGAGTGATGTCGTGCTTTTCTGCGGCTGCAAGCCGTGCCTGCCGCTTCAGCGTGGGGTCTGCTGAGTCACGTCGTTTTCCCGGGCAGTCGCCGCCGGGCTGTAGGCAAGTCGCCGAACTCGGAGCTCTGCAAGCACGCTGGGCAATTGACGCTGGGGTCTGAAATCATGGACTTTGAGCAGGATTGGAAAGCGGTGAGACACGCTGAAACGACCCACGGATATCCGCGGATATCCACGTGAAGTGGTGCTGCGTGAGGAGTCGCAAAAATCTGGTCGTCCATCTAGGGTCACCTCAACAAAATTTACTACGCAGGACCGGACAGCATACTCCTGTTTCCGAAGAAAGGCGAGAGATAAGCACGTGGTGCCAGGAAAGCAAAAAGTTTTCAAAAAAGGAAGGGTGCAGGATTTGAACCTGATGTGACTCGAACACACACTCTTCTGGATATTCCATCAGCTGGAATCAGACGCGTTACCATTACGCCACAGGTCCTGGGTGTCCAGTTTGGGTTGCAATCCCAGCTTTAGTATATATATAGCATAATTTTAGCCCACGAGACTGTCCAACCCTTTCATCGCCGGTTGCATGGCGGACAGCGACCGATTGGTCAGCTAGGCGACCCTCCGTTGCCGTGCCCCTGATCCCCCGTATCCGCCTGCTGAGTCTCCTCAAAGAAACGATGACCGGAAAGTCCGCAACGCAAGTTTCAGCAGTTTCTTAGCAACTTCGCCGGCGAAGATGCAACGCTGCCAACTCCAAGTCCGCAACTAGATGCAGCTTAGAGATATTCGCATCGACAGTTATGGATGGCCCGTGGCCCTCCAAGTTTGCAGTTCCGGCAGTACTGTCGCTGATCTCCTTTCTTTCGTTCTCATCGCAATACTTGATTTTACAGCTAGACCCTGGGCCCCTGGATTATCGGCAGACGTTAATTTTCAATTCTCTCATCGCATGCCTTCTCATCAGCTATGCTCGCGCTTGTGTCACGGATCCCGGACGGATCCCGGAAGACTGGCTAGATCAATTTGTGTCGAATGGGGAGTCGAAGTCGGATGAGAGTCGTCAACGAGCATCGAAGCTGCGGAGACGATGGTGTTCGAAATGCAACATTTACAAGCCACCCAGAGCGCATCACTGCAAAAGCTGCCAGAGGTTTGCGGAGACGACCTCAGCCACCTGTTTCGATATTTTGGACACTAATTTAAGGTAGATGCATTCTCAAAATGGATCATCACTGTCCTTGGACAGTGAATTGCGTCTCTCACGTGACATTTCCACATTTCATTCGCTTCGTCTTCTTCGCCGTAGCGGCGATGGCTTATTTGGAGAAGTTTCTCTATGACAGGGCGGCTGTGATTTGGGAAAATCGCCACCTGCCAAGTGTATGCCTTCTCTTGGGATTCCGCGTTATTAAGATGCTAAAAATTTATTCCAGTATCTCGGCCCTACGGTCTTCCAGCTTGTGCATTTCTTCCTTCTCGTAGCAGCCAATTCATTGACCCTGTTTGTCCTGGCTATCCTCTTAGTCCGCACTCTGTGGTGTTTGGCTGTCAATACGACGACGATTGAAGAGTGGGAAATTGAGCGCCATGAGACACTACTTCGCCGTGCTCGCTATCTCGGCGGTTATCTAAATGGCCCCGACGGACAGAGAGTGAGGATTGTAAAACAAGAATTTCCCTACGATATCGGCATCTGGAAGAACCTGAAACAAGGAATGGGGACGTGGAACGTATGTGTATCCTCAAACAGTTCCTAGGAACATCACCTATCGAGTCGTGTTGCTTAACAATTCACAGTTTCTTGCGTGGCTTTGGCCCCTGTCCGCATCACCATCTGTTGAAAGCGGTCTAGAGTTTGAAGAGAATGGGTTCGAAGGTTCGATCATTATTTCCAACCTCATTTAGTCTCGGGCTAATATATGTCTTAGATACCTCCGTGTCATGGCCTCCTCCGGACCCTGACAGGATACCTAGAATCAAGCGCACATTTAATTCCGAAGACGCGCTGGTTTACAATCAATATGGCCAAACCAATGATCGCGAAGATATCGAAGCCTTCCGTAGGCGCCAGGCAGAAGACCTGAAGCGCTGGAATAGCAATGCCGGTGGGATACAAAGGAGAAAGCCGTTTTACACGCGGGCGACGGAGGATGGGAGAATGTTCGACGGAAGCGACGCCAGTGATGTTGACATCGGCAATATGGAAGGTGGTGGTGAAGAAGGGTGGAGGAACTCAGAGGGCGAGAGGTTGAGGGATTTTGGCGTTGACGAGGACGTGGAGTTTTACGATGAGGACGACGTGCCTCTGGCAGAGCTTATTGCAAGGAAAAAGGCAAAGAACAACGCCATGTAATCCTAGAGCTATGATATTAAAGTAAAATGCTAGCCTTGCAAAACAAGTGTTCTATATCTAGTTATGGTATTGCCTAGATGTTGTGCCTGGAAGAATTACTTCGAGAATCCGAGTCTCTGTTACACAAAGTTGTAGGTTCGACAACCCAGCGTGGATAAAACCGGATTCAATTATACGGAAGCTGTTGTATAGGATTTTAAATCTTCCAAGATCAAGATTGAGGGGACGTTTGCTGAGAGTTCTACTGCCATTGATTAGGCGCATGAAGCCTAGGATAGAGATACTTGCAAATTAGTAGTCCAGGCAACCGGACGCGGCTTTTGTGGCTGCCTTGACCATCACCTCCGATCTCGGCATCGCCCATTGGTTATCCCCGCGCATTTAAGCGTATAATTAGTAGGCTATTCTGAAAATACGCAGATATCGCGAGTATTCAAATTTTGGAAATACAAAGCAGAATGGCTTCTCAACCACCAAAAGACCAGTGGTCCTCCAAGGTATGATGGACTACAAACCCTTTTGTTTTCCCACTGGACCAGACTACACTTACCAGAATGGGTTGAGCGCGCTAATGATCACAATAGACGTATAATGAGGCTGGCGGATTTGTTCCCAAATTAGCCAGCAAAGTTGTAGAGCTGCTCTCTCCTTCTCCGTCAGATCATATCTTAGATATTGGTTGTGGCGATGGCCCTCTTACCGCACAGATTGCGCAGACCATTCCATCCGGAAAGATCCTCGGCCTCGATGCCTCTGAGTCCATGATAAAAACGGCGAAGGAAAAGTTCACTTCCACAAACTGCACCTTTGAACGACAAGACTGTGCCCAATTGAACGGCACCGCATTTGCGCAAGGCCAGTGGGACAAAGTCTTTTCGAACGCGGCCTTCCACTGGATCCTCGGAGCGGCGGAAAACCATTTGACAGTTTTTCGCGGCCTGTTCGCCGCCCTCCGGCCTGGCGGCACTCTGGTTTTTGAAATGGGCGGCGCTGGCAATATCGCGGAGGTGCACACGGCATTGATAGGCTCGCTCATGGCCCATGGAATGTCTAAATCCGCGGCCGAAAAAGCGAATCCGTGGTGCTTTCCGAGCGTCGAGGAGATGCGGAACTTCCTCAGCCAGGCAGGGTTCGACATCTCCTTGGTAGAGTCTGAGTACCGGCCCACGAGACTTACAGACAAGAGCAGGGATGGAGGTGGAGGCCTCGAGGGTTGGATTCGGCTCTTTGGGGACTCGTTTCTTCAGGTGGTACCGGAGGAAAAGAGAGACGAGATTGTCAGCTGGGCGGCGGACTGCCTAGAAAGCATTGTGACGAGGGACGGCGGGAGCCAATGGCTTGGGTACGTTCGGCTGAGGGCCGTTGCAAGGAAACCGATGTGAGAGTGAAAGCATGGATCCAGATCCACAAGGCCTGCCTGCCTCGCAGACCCCGACGCTATCTCACAGCATTTGCTTTTTAATGATCCAACATCCTACTGAGACGGCTAATTTGTGGGCGAGTTACCTGTCGAGCGGAATGAGGCGTAGGACATACGTAGTACTGAGATACAGGCCCCACGGCGCCAAGCGGATACGACAAGGCGGTAATGTAGTATATTCGACACAGTATCAGTGTTCTTGATGCGCAATGCGTCAGCCCTACGGTGAGGACGGTTGAGCTGTCGAGTACATATGTAGACGGAGAATGTGACAGATCCAAATTACCATTTTCGGTGCGGTCGCGACTCGCAGGTCTGCCGTGGTGGGTCTGGGTTTGTGGCAGGCAATGCCGACGCCATGCAGCTGAAAGCCGGACTCGGGCAGGCGTTATTATTAGACGTGGCTGCCAGCCCTCACATATTAGCATCGTCCCACACGCCAGGTTTACATTGCAGCTGCGCGATGCCCAAGATGCCGTTGTACAACATTGATCTTGTGTTCTGAGCCCCCTTCTTCGCGTGGCTCGCGTGCTGCAGGCCCGCTTGGCTGCTCTGCAAGGGCGCTCCTGGAGCCCTAGTGCCGTGCTAACGCCCTCAATTTGCCTGAGTCGGGATACCCTTCCAAACGGTCGAGGTTAAACCTTCGACTATCGAGTGGGTCGCGCGACAAGGGTAATCTGGTCGGGCAAACGGTTCCCAGCCGTCCGCGCAAACATGTGTCCAACCTGCTCGTGAAGCGAAACGCCGGGATGACAACGGGACCTGAGCGAAGGCGGCGACCGCAGTCCCTCGCCAGGGTCGCGCCGGCCTGAGCGCCATCGGGGCGGCTGCAAAGCTGGGGGCGCCAGGCTAACGGCTGCTCCAAGGCGCGAGACTCGGGGGGAAGCGCACGGGAAACAGCATGAAGGAGCGGCAGTGGAGCCGCCGGGGCTCAGGGGCAGCGCTATTTCACCGCTCGCTCTTTTAAGATCGCCGCAGATCGGCTAGGGGCCCACGCCGGCCGCTCTTGCGCAACTCGTGGCTTCGACGCCCCACAGCGATCAACAACCCGGCCGCCGCCAGCCCGCGCCCTCCGCCGTCGCGTCCCTTTTCAGCCTCAGCCTCCGCCTTCCCTCCGCATTCCCTCCGCACTCCCGCCCTGCTGCCAGACGCTTTAACACGCCCGATCCCCCCGTCCCGTGAAGCAATTGGCCCCCGCCGCCATGCCACGCCTGCTCCCGCCCGCCGACATGCTCGCTTGACGGACGTCTGAGCTGCGTCCGGAGAGCCCGAGGGCGTCAGCGCGCCCGGAATGCGAGACCAGATCCTCGGGATGGGCGGCCAGGCCGCTTCGCTCGAGAATCCCTTGCCGATCCAGAAGCGCACATCGTCTCTCAATCATGTCCGACAGACCACCCACTCCCACCTGCCTTCCGGTCGAACGCCTCCGCCTCCCGATGGACGTGGCCAAGCCGGCCAAGAGGCTCCGGCCGAGCGCCAAACCTCGGACTCCAGTCCTCCTCCAGGCGGCCGTCATGCGCCGCCCCAAATTATCATAACCTCAAAACTGCCCGGCGACGGGCAGGATGTCTGCCAGGACACGTACTCTGCGCCGGAAGCCGGCGAAAGAAGCGAGTCTCCCAAGCTCTCCCTGTCCTCCCAGGCCTTGCTGGAATCGTCGGAATCCCAGCCGGCCCCGGACCCTTACATTCCCGACCGCTTCGAGCTCGACGTCGTCCACAAGTTCATCGTGGACAAGAGCAACTCGATGATGCAGGCCGAAGCGAAACTGGAACGAGCGGCCATGTCTTCGGAGCCGGACTCTCTTCTCTACCGAATCACTCTCGCCAAGGTGGCCCGGCAAAAGGCCGTCTGGGAGGCCAACGCCACATTTCTCTTTAGCAAGCTTCCAGACCTTCCCATCCAGACACCAAGCCGGGACACGCCGTCCCCGACGAGTGACGGCGCTGCCGATCTAGATGAGGAGAAGCGGGATTCTGGTATCTCTCTAGACGTTTTGCTGAATCCTGGCAGCACGGCTGAAGGCGCTACTCAAATACGACCAAAGAAGCCCGGAGAGCTACGCCATGATTTCGGTGATCTCAAGTTCGGCTGTCGTAGCTTCAAGATCTACCGTATGCGCCTCGAGCGGTTCTTGGCGATCAACGAATATCCCCTTGGAAGAACGATGCGCGGACGTAACCCCAAGCTGTCGGATCTCTCTCGTGAGAGACTTTGGGAAGTACTCGCAGATGTACACGACGAAGCTGTGCGGAGAGAGACGGCTAGACTGGCCCAAACATATCCAGATGAGGGGATCAGATCCGCAACGTTTCTTCCGGCGCATGCTTGGTTCCACCCGAAGAGAAATATCGCGAGGCGAAACCTCTCGATACTCCCGCTTGACCGCTTTTGCTGGATGCTTCATGATCTAGCTTGGGAAATCGACACCAGGAAGCTTACCGACCCTCAGTCTTTCCGGAGGCTGAGCATCTTTTACGCCGATGACCAGCGTCGGCATAGCAGCGAACTAATACGGTCGGGTCAGCTGACTCGACTAGAGGCCATTCTCGAATAGAGACGACGGAACGCATTACGAAACGTGCGATGGACGACCAGCGTCGTTTCCATTTTTGTCAACCTCACGGCAAATCATGATATCAGTCATTCGTTCAAGGACGCCAGCAAGTGACGTATACTCCGAAAGCGCATACATTTTCGGATCCACTCACTAAATGTTGACCTACTGCACGGGCTATGCTCAGCCTGCGGAGCGTATTTCATTTCGTTCGAGATTCTTTGACACATAACCGCCTCTGGCGAAATTGCGACCGAAGCTAAAGTCATACCTTTTCACCCCTAACATTCTCCTTCATTTGCAACTTTACCATACCTATTTCCTTTACTTGTAAATTCCATCTCCTCAACAGTTATTCCGCGCCTTGTTTCCTCGGGCCATTTGGGACTATACCCCTTCCCTTCCATGTTTGGGCATTGGTGGCGCACCTGTCTTACGCGAAGGGAGGATTATTCACCTCGTAAGGACGTTGGCGGAAAATTTCCCGACATGATTCTACGGTCATGGTGCTATGCCAAGTTGTTTTATATCTTTCTTTTTATATTGACGGAATCGACGGTTGAATTGACGGCTGCATTTGCTTGGCCATTGACGTGGAGCTGCAATGACTTATACAAATTGTACCGGCTATGTAGAGCAGCATACCCCCTATTTCCTCAATATTAAAGCGTCCTTTCTTTGCAATTCCTTCCGTCCAACATATTATGTATATACATGCGAAGCCGACGACGGATAAGCATTTTCCAGCACCGGCTCGCAAAGAGGTATTTTTGGTGTGTTGTTCTAAAGCACATTCGTGTCATACAATAACAAATTCTCTAGTATCGATATTTTTGTCGTCTATTACCGGCTTGTTAAAAGGCCTTGTGTTGTCAAGATTATGCTTAATAGCTCAAACTCGGCGGATGAGCGTTAGAAGTTGAAGCCACCTGCAAGATGAAGACAAAACATAACGTGCGCTCTTAGAATTATGTGGCCTTGCCACCCATAGGCCTTAAAGTGCGCACATGCATGTCATACTTGGTGCCTGGCTAGGGTCCGCTAAAATCGGTGGCTATGACGTAGCTGCCTTAAGAATGTTACGTAGGAGTGCCATGGCTCCAAATAAAAAGACCACAAACCTCGAGCTCTAGAAAATCTGTCTTCAAATCTAAAGCTTTCTAGACACACTAACTTCTTATACTTGAATTTTCACCCACATATCCTTCGGAAATCTCTAATCCGCCCTTCAAGATGTCTGGAATGTCTCATGTCGGCGAGAGCAGCCTCTATGAGGACGGTGATCAGGTCCGTCCCGAGCCGCAGCTGCCTGCTCCGTTGATCGAAAGGTCAAACGACTAACTATGCCCTCACGCGTAGAGAAATTACAAAAACTCCGAGATCAATACGGCCGAGCGCTATAAGGAGGGCATGGCCCACAGCCATCTCGCGAACGATTCAAGTATGTCCTCCGCCATTTTCCCGCACCTTTAATAGCTTCCAGGGTGTACGGCTAAGTAAACATCTACAGAGGACCAGCGCTCGATTGCGAACAAGCTCGCTCGGGAGGAGAAGCGCCAAAAGGAGCCTGAGCCTCAGAGCTTCGAGACGTTCCAGACACAACACGACTCGACTCTTCCAGTACGTCCTAATCTTCTCCTTTGTTTTTGTTTCTTGTTCTACAGTATTTTTCCTGCCCAGTATGCTGACATACTTCTCCAGGCAAAATCCCACGGCCACGAGCCCAGCAAGGGTGCCAAAATAGACCAGGAGTTGCGTGAAGAAGAAGAAGCTGCCTTGAAGAAGAAGGGTGCCTGGGGAAACAAGAAATAAACAGTTTCCGAGAAGTATCGACATGGTGTAGTACTCAGATTTCCGATGAATCAGATTCACGGGTTCAGGGATTGCATGATAGACCAAAACAATCTACGAAATTTTTTAACGGCCTAGATCCGGCTACGTGAAAATGAACTCATGACGCCGAAGTAAAACTCTTTGCCGCCGCGACGAAATCCTTGATCATATCCAACGACTGCCTACCCTCTTCTTCAACCCCGCTACTCACATCCACGCCGACGATTTGGTTCGCGACGTCCCCTAAGGCATCTAAAACCGCCTTAACATTCCCAGTGTCCAACCCGCCTGCAAGGAAAGCCCTAATATTCGGATCCTTCCGCAGCGTAATCTTCACCGCATCCAAGTCTAATTTCTTGCCGGTGCCGCCCGTGCGGGAATCAAGCAAAGGCATGGCGTGATAGGCCCTTACGCCCATGCCCGGGTCGCCCGGGTTGAAGACGCGAACGACAGGAACGGGTATCAGTCGGGCCCACTCGACGGGCTCATCACCGTGTAGCTGCACGACGTCGAGATCAAGTAGCTTCTGCTGCCCGAGCACGTAGTCGAGCGGCTGGTTCTGAAAGACGCCTACGAGGAGAGCGCGCGTCGGATGACGCAGGTAGTGCGTGGCGGCATGGTCGAAGGGGTTGGTCGCGCGGGCTGTGTCGCGCGTGGAGGGAGATAGAAACGCGGCGTCGGGTTTCGGGGTTGAATGCACAACCTTGGATATGGCTTTTGCCGCGTCCTCGGAGACGCAGCGAGAGCGGCCAGTGACACGAATGACGCCAACCAAATCAGCGCCTGCGGAAATGGCCGTCTGCGCTGCTTCGGGGGAACGGGTCCCGCAAATCTTGACCAGAATGTCTTTGCGTGCGGGAGGTATCTTTACCTCGCTTTTCCCTCCGAGCAAGTTCGTGATGAACTGCGCGGTGTTCTCGGCCCGCATGAGAGCCTCGCCGACAAGAACGGCACCTACGCCGTTTTTCTCGTAGGGCTCGACATCCTTAGGCCCGGAAATACCACTGAGAGCACACACGACTGTCTCTTGAGGGACCTGAGACATCAGTCTGCTCGTCGTGTCGAGGTCCACTTCGAAATTTGTCAGGTCACGGTTGTTGACTCCAATGACTTTGGATCCGAGCTTCACGGCTACTGCCATCTCTTCCACAGTGTTGACTTCGACCAATGGTTCCATTCCAAGTGATTGGGAGTAGAGATAGAGTCGTCGGAGCGTAGCTTCGTCCAGCATTTTCACAATCAAGAGTACAGTATCGGCTCCAGCTAGGCGTGCCTCCAGAATTTGATACTCGTCAAAGATAAATTCCTTGCGGAGAATAGCTGGTCGGTTGGCCATGCCTTCTAAGCTCTGACGCACAGCCCGAAGATCGTCAATGCTCCCCTTGAACCACTCCGGCTCTGTGAGAACAGAAATGACGCTGGCGCCAGCGAGGGCATACGTCCTTGCTTGGGCCGGTGCATTCGCCGACAGAGATATGATGCCCTTTGACGGGGACGCACGCTTGATTTCCGCCATTAGAGACAACCTATACGGGGACTGCTTAAGCCGTGCGGGGAAAGGCACTTGAGGCGGTGCAAGGTTGAGTTCGTACGACTCTTCAAAATCAATCGGCCTTTGAGAAGGAATTTGCTTTTTCATAGCAACGGTTGCTCGACGATGGTCATAGATCCGCTCGAGAATAGATGTCGTCTTGTTCTTTGAAGGGGTACATTTTGTTGATTGTTCCGGACCACCTGTATAAGTCGCGGCATTAGGCGCGGTCGATTCCCCTTTTGCAAATTTCTTATTTTCAGCCCAGGTCCCTCCTTGCATCTTCAAGAAATTTTGCAGCATGGTTCTTCCTTCGGCAGTGAGAATACTCTCCGGGTGGAATTGGACGCCTTCAACAACATACTCCTTGTGGCGTACTCCCATGATGACGCCTTTCTCACCACCAGCTCCTTTAGCAGCCCAAGAAGAAATCTCTAGGCGTTCTGGGAGGGTGGGGTGCGTCCCTGCAAGAGAATGGTACCTAGTCACAGGCAAGTCTTGTGGGATACCAGCATAGACACCTTTCCCATCATGACGAAGAGGGGAGGTTTTGCCATGGAGAATTTCTCCGGTTACGTCCACATGACCTCCAAAAACAGAGTAGATACATTGCCTATGTTCTATAGTGAGCACGCGGAGCTTAAGCAGAAAGATTCATGAAACAAATGTCACTTACTCTCCAAGGCAAACCCCAAGAACCGGGATTCTTCCACTGAAGTACTTGATGGCCTCGTTACTGATCCCTGAATCCGTGTCTGGATGGCCAGGACCAGGGCTAACAACCAATTGAGTTGGTTTGCACTTGATGAGCTCGTCTAACGTAATCTTGTCATTGCGGTACACCTTTACGGTCGCCCCCTCAAGCACGAGGTACTGGTAGACATTCCAAGTGAACGAGTCGTAGTTGTCAATTAGGACGAGATTCGACGCAGATTTAAGTGGCGGCCTCGGTGCCGGGTGGTGCGGCGAATGGTCGACGAGGTCCAACGACGGCATTTCCGATCAAAATTGGGCGCTGCAAGTGGCAACTGCGAAATTCGTATTCTGCAATTGGAAGTCTTATGATCGGTATTGGGGACAGCCAAGTTTGACGTGTCGGTGCAAATGCTCTTCGTGGGGAAGTTGAGTCACCGCTTACTTTATTGTCGCGGACTTGGCATTGTGGTCTCTTCCGACCGCGGCCTGCTTTGATCCACCTGGTAACGTTAGTATACGGAGAAGCTATAGCGATTTTCCCATTGGTTTCGAGCTTCTCACCTCAGACTTTTGTGGGTTCGTTGTCGCAAGTAGGCACCTCAAGCACGTGGACGGAGAGAAAGGCGAAAATCGGAGACTCGAGGTCAGAGACCTGGCCGGCAATAATTTTATGGCCGATGGCGGAGGACGTGCAATTAGCGCCATACTATTGGTCGCGGCGGAAATTCACTTTGCTCACGCAGCCAATTACGGTGTTTCATCACATTAGAAAGTTAACAGCACTGACACAACTTAGTACTCCGATAAATCATCCCGATAGTAAATAAGATCTACTGATATACAATATCTACTTTTTGTTCAGGTGCTCCCTCATCTCATCTTTTATTGCTCGGATTGTATTTGGGCCGCCGTAGACCATGGCAGTATACACCATTGCGAGGCTTGCTCCTGCGTTCAAGACCTCATGAGCCTGGTCGCCATTCGTTATGCCACCAGAAGCGAATATTACTTTTGGTGCAATCTCCGGCTTGGCAGGTAACAGCCTAGCCACGTCTGCGTCGTCGCTGGCTTTCTGATCGCCAACAGGTTTGGACTCTTCCACCTTTGGTGGCACGTCGACCTCTGGGTTATCTGGGAACGATGAGGCGCTGTATCCGGGGTCCGGAGGGCTGGTCAATGACCGGTGGCCTTGATCTAGGAAAGTCCTGTACTTCTTGACAAGATCCCGTGTCTGCTCGAACAGCTGCGGGCCTGAGTAACCCCCATACTCTTGCATGTAGTTCGCTTCTTTCGGGGGGAGTAGGTATCCCTTAGGAAGAGGGTCCGGCCTGCTCTTAGTCGTGTTGCCAACGATGACTCCGTCAACCCTAGAGTCGAAGATAGCATCGCAAATTCCCAACACTTGCTCATCTGAGTCCTCATCCGGGCTCACTTTGACCATCACGGCTGGCTTTGTCTTCCTCTTCACGTCCTTCGCCGCATCGACAACACCAGTAAGGATCCGCGTGAGGGGCTCCACTCTCTGGAGCCCGCGAAGGCCTGGCGTGTTGGGGCTTGAGACATTGACGACTATAATATCTGCATACTTCGCCAGCTGCTCTACGCAGAATACGTAGTCAGCCGTCACTGCCTCAATATCCGCATCTGGGGTGCTCTTCATCTTCGCAACCTGCACCGCTAACAACTTCCCACTGGCCAACGATCCGGGAGGCACGCCCGCTTCGCCGTCCAGCACCATGCGTTCTGCTTCCTCGTCTATACCAAAGCCGTTATGATACGCGAAAGCGCGGACACGCTGCCGGAGGCGCATGGCGACGGCCTCGGCGCCGTCCGAATTGAGCCCGTAGCGGTTTACCAGCGCGCGCTGACTCGGTAGCCGCCATACGCGAGGCCTCTCGTTGCCATCCTGCGGTAGCGGCGTTACGCCGCCTACTTCGACGACGGCGGGACCCAGTGCCAGCAGAGGGTCCACCAGCTCCGCGTTCTTATCCAAGCCTGCGGAGATGCCCACCGGGTTGGATAGCGGGTACCCGAACACCGTAATGCCAAGGTCACTAGTTGAGTCGGGAGAGCCGCGCTCCCGTGGGTGCAACCCAAAGTCAAATAGGGTCGCCAGTGCCCGATTCCCGGCTTTGTGAGCGTCTTCGGCGTCGGAGTAAACGGTTCGAAGCAGGGGTATGATGATCCATCGGTGGAACGCAGCGCGTGTGTCGGTGATGTAGAGGTAGCCGAAGCCGGCGAAAAGCACGAGTGAGGTGCCGAGAAAGAGGTTCTTGAGACGCGTCACGAGTGAGCGGGCGTCAGTGGCAGTTTCGCTGCTCGTCGTCGATGCGGGCCGCCTATGTACTTGGAGAGTCGGCTGGAATCGGTGCGGTCGGAAGTGCAAGGAGTGCGGGGGGCGGGCAAGGCGAAAGAATTGGAGGCCATGACGGCCTATCTGAGCTCTGCTCATGTTGTAGCAGCTTCGACAGGCGTATATCGCGACATTGAGTCGTGCACCGAGTATAGACGACGAGAGCTCGGCACGAGCAGGTTGCTTTTATGAAGCTTGCGGTGCCCAGCCGCACCGTGAACAGCCACTGGGTCCTAGCCAATCAATGCGGGGCACCGTCCCGCCGAAGTCGCAACCCGCCCTGGAGAATGTTCTGTCACGGCCTATTCTGACCTTTCTTTTGAGCTGCCAAAGATGCGTCCTTGAACTAACATAAGAGCGCGTCGGTCGCTTGAGTCTGCTCGGACATCTCGAGACAATGGTCACACACACCCCTTCCCAGCGGTATTTGAGCACCCGCGGAGGCTCCTACGATGTCCGTCGGCCCTCCGTTGACCCACCAACATCCAATGCCGCGTACGATGGCTAATACCCCTAGCAGCTTTCCTTCGAAGAGGTTGTTCTCAAGGGCCTGGCATCAGATGGAGGTTTATTCATTCCCGAAGAAATTCCTTCGCTCCCCTCAGACTGGGTGTCTAAATGGCTGCGTTACTCCTTCGTTGACCTAGCCTTTGAAATCTTCTCCTTCTTCATCTCTCCCTCCGAAATACCGCCCGAAGACCTCAAGCACCTAATTGAACGCTCGTATTCTACCTTCCGCTCCGAGGATGTGACGCCGTTGGTCACGTTGAAACAGGACAAGGGGTTGCATCTCCTTGAGCTGTTCCACGGACCGACATTCGCCTTCAAAGACGTTGCGCTACAGTTCCTCGGCAATCTGTTCGAATACTTTCTAGTGAGGCGCAACGAGGGCAAGAAAGGCCGCGACAGGGAGCATTTGACGGTTATTGGAGCTACTAGCGGCGACACGGGTTCTGCGGCGATTTATGGGCTCAGGGGAAAGAAGGATGTGTCGGTGTTCATCATGCACCCACACAAGAAGATTAGTCCAGTTCAGGAGGCGCAGATGACAACCGTTCTGGATCCGAACGTGCACAATCTAGCCGTGGATGGGACATTCGATGACTGCCAAGTATAGTTCTCACATCCTTAAAACAGGCTGAGAACTCGTTGCATATTGACTCCGATTCCTCTTCTAGGACTTCGTCAAAGCCCTGTTCGCCGATCCCGAAATCAACAAAACGCACCGTCTCGCCGCTGTCAACAGCATCAACTGGGCCCGCATCCTTGCTCAGATAACATACTATCTGCACGCATACCTGACGCTGATTCGGGACCCGTCACACGGCTTCGCGTCAGGCGGCGTGGTGCGCTTCGTCGTACCAACGGGCAACTTCGGCGACGTGCTGGCGGGCTACTTCGCCAAGTCTATGGGCCTGCCCGCTGAGAAGCTCCTCGTCGCCACCAATGAGAACGACATCTTGCACCGCTTCTGGGTCTCGGGCCGCTACGAGAAGCACCCCCTGTACGGCGCTGCCGCCGAAGGCGGCATCCCGGCCGACGGCGTTAAGTCGCACCCCGAAGGCGTCAAGGAGACGCTCTCGCCCGCCATGGACATCCTCGTCTCGAGCAACTTCGAGCGCCTGCTCTGGTTTCTCGCGCACGAGGTGCACGGCGCCGATTTACCTAGCGCGGCCGAGAAGCGACGCCGCGCCGGCGAGAGCGTCAACGCCTGGCTGCAGCAGCTCAAGTCCTCGGGCGGCTTCGCCGTCGACGCGCCCATTCTTACCACTGCTCAGCGCGACTTCGAGTCCGAGCGCGTCTCGGACATGCAGACGGTCGAGACTATCGAGCTCGTGTACGACACGGCCGACAAGCCGCCCGCTTCGGCGTGGTCGTCCTCGACGCCGCCTCCCCCGACTCCGACCCGCACTGCCGCCGGCAGCTATGTGCTCGACCCGCACTCGGCCGTGGCCGTCTGCGCGGCGCTGCGTTCTGTCGCGCGCTGCGAGCCGGCGCCCGCGACGCAGCACATTGCGCTGGCAACGGCGCATCCGGCCAAGTTTGCGCGCGCTGTCGAAATGGCACTGAATGGGAAGAGCGGATTCAAGTTCGTAGATGTGCTCCCGAAGGAATTTGTGGGCCTCGAGGATAAGACGAAAAGGCTGTCAATTGCTAAGAAGGACGAAGGGTGGCAGGGCGTAAGGAAGATTGTGATTAGGGAAGTAGAATTGGAATTAGCAGCTGCGGAGAGAAAGGAGAGCGAGGCAGGGACGGCATAAATAACGGAGGGAGATGCATTCAAGATTCCTTTTGATAAAATGGTGCTTCATGCTGTACCGTATAGAGGATAGTTTCTCGGCATCTGTATAGTCATAAACTGCACAAGGTTCTCTTGGAAAATGACCTTTCCATAATCCAGTCCCGATAAATATCATAGGTTCCCCCCCACTAGCTACCGCGGTAGAAGGGAAATGTAGTGAGCCAAGATGCTAGTGATACATGCTTTGTTCTTCTAGAATAACTTACTTGTCATAAGAGCATTGCATTACAAACTAGTGAAAATACACTAGGATATCATTATTATGATTAGGCCTAGACCTTGCACACAGTCATGACGAAAAGACATCCCATCTCAGTCGTCAAGCTCGCGGCCGAAATCCATCAGCCGTAACCTTCGCGCATCCTTTGGATGAAACTGGGCCACCTTAGCCCTCACCAAGAACCGCGCCGCCGCCGAATCCCTCTCGAGCTGAACGTATTGCCCTCCCGAGACCGACGCGCGAAACAACTCCCCAATAAGCGCCTGTATTTCCTCGCCTGCGGCATCCTTCTCTCTCCTCTCGTCCTCCTCCTCATCCCCCGCAGGCCCCCAAATCTCATCAATGCGCCTTTGGCGCAGCCCGTCCGCGACAGGGGGCGGGGCCTTCCTACTCCTCCTGACGCGCCCCCCCGCCGTGAACCCCGCCGCGAGCTCGTCGTCTCCGACCTCCTCAAGCTCGCCGACGACGGGCCCGCCCAGCTCCTCGGCCGCCACCATGGCCGCCAGCCACCCGCCGATGAAGTCATTGAGCGCGCGCCCCAGCCGGTCCGTCTCGCGCTCGTAGTGCGCCCGCAAGCCCCGCCGCGCCTCGAGCCGCTCGCGCGCGCGGTCCTCGGCCGACGCGTCCGCCGCGGCCGCGGCCCTCGCGCGGAGCGTCGCGACCCGCGAAGTCAGCGTCGCGTTGAGCGAGCGCGCGTCGCGCAGGTGTGCGGCGTCGGCGGCGAGGCGCGCGCGCGCGTCGCCGAGCTGCGATTGCGCCGCGGCCACCGCGGCCCGTGTCGAGGCGATGGTTTGCTGCGTCGTGCGCGTGGCGAGTAGGGCGGGCAGGGCGGAGGTGGGCGAGGGCAAGACGGGATCGGAGGGCGCGAGGCGCTCGTATGCGATGCGCAGCTGGCGCAGCTGCTTGAGGCGCTCGCGGCGGTCGTCCGAAGGGGCGAAGTTCGTGCCGTTGCCGTGTGCGGCGTGGGAGTCGGCGCGTAGGCGCTCGATGGCCTGGCGTTGACGCTGGACGAGGTCGTTCAGGTCGCGGATCGTCTCGTCGAGCTGGGCGCTGTACTCGTCGTTGTCGGTCCGTTCGACCTCCATGGCGGAGGCGCTGTCGGCGGCTACTTTTTCGGCATATTCGCGTATTTTCGCGATGTCGCCGTGTTGATGGGTTGCCATCGTGATGCTGATTACGAGGATATAGTTACTCAATAACGTCGTTTTGTGATGAGCGCGCAATTGTCGACGGTGCAGCGACTTGCAGGTCAAAGAGCGTGCAAGGTAGACACGCGCACATACAGGACCAATGAGAATCAATGCCCCACATGCATTGTCCTCTCATTACCAGGTCGCATACATAGTATGCGGCAGCAACAACACAAAAACCTCAATCAGCAAATGTTTTCTAGCAATATTTAAGCGTTGTGACTAGGCTACAGACATTTACAAACTTGATCATCTCCCCTTGCCCGTATCTCGAGACGGGATAGCCAGGATTGGTCCATTGGAACTGAAGTAACATCTGAGTACAAGCTGTAGCAGCCCTAGAGAGTCCATGTGAAACTCCTGCCATCATAAAACCCTCTAGAAATAGTGCAATTACTCGTGATCATGAGCCCATCTCGACCCCATTGCAGACCATAACGCACTGCACTCCGCCCACCCTCACAGGCGAAACAGGGCCACGCAGATCTTGTTCGGGTCACTGAGGGGCGGCGCCACGTTGCGGTGTTCGTTGACATGAGCCCAATCAACTGGAGGGCAAAGGTGAACCCCGGCCAGTAGCGAGAGGCAGAGCTGTACTGTACGGAGCGCGTACTGCACGTGGTGGTGAGTGTGTCGGTGCCGTTGGGCCCGCGTCGGGATCGGCGTCCCGGGCCTATGTACCACTGCGCCCAGGCCTCCGCCCGCAGATAGCCGTGACATGATCGAGCTCGTGCATGACCAGCCCACCGCCTTCACCTCTCTCCCAACGCCGGCCGCGGCTTCGTCCTTGGCCTTTGCGCAGGATCAGCATGGCCTCCCTCAGAGCCGGCCTCAGGGCGCCGACGTCCCTGTTTGCCCGCTGCGCCCAAAGACCAATTGTGCCCGTCTGCCCGACGCGATGGCGGGGTGCGGCGGCATTCTCGTCGGAAAGCCAGCAAAAGGTTCGTAACAGACTCCCAATCCCCTCGAGCAGCAGTGTCAGGACTGACCATTTCACTCAGGCGCTCTCGTCGTCCTTGAAAGAAGCAGATCCAGCTGTGTATGATATCATTGAGAAGGTATCCAAGCATCCGTTGCTGCATCGAGTCGGTCGCGTTCCCACCGCGATTTGCTAACCAGTGCTTTCGATGTGTAGGAGAAAAGACGGCAGAAGCACTTCATAAATCTCATTCCCTCTGAAAACTTTACCTCACAAGCCGTCCTCGATGCATTGGGCAGTGTCATGCAAAGTGAGCTCTCCAAACGAAACAAAACATACATTCGATGCTAATAGAAGGTGCTCAGACAAGTATTCGGAGGGCTACCCCGGAGCTAGATACTATGGCGGTAATGAGTACATCGACGAAGCCGAACGATTATGCCAGAGGCGGGCGCTGGAGACTTTTGGGCTAGACGAGTCACAGTGGGGAGTAAACGTTCAGCGTGAGCTTTCAAGCCCTTATCCAGACCTCTTCCCAACTAACACGCCTGCAGCGCTTTCGGGGTCCCCCGCAAACTTGTATGCTTATTCCGCGCTGCTGAACACTCACGATCGGATTATGAGTCTGGACCTGCCTCATGGCGGACACCTGTCGCATGGCTACCAGACGCCCACGAAGAAGATCTCATTTATATCAAAGTACTTCGAGACGCTCCCGTACCGACTTAATGAGGCGACGGGCATAATAGACTACCCAAAGCTGGAAGAGCTGGCCATGCTGTACCGGCCGAAGCTCATCGTAGCGGGCACCTCAGCGTACAGCCGGCTAATAGAGTATAAGGTGATGCGGGACATCTGCGACAAAGTGGGTGGGTACCTGCTCAGTGACATGGCACATATATCCGGGCTGGTCGCCGCGCGGGTGATTCCCTCGCCCTTCGAATATTCCGACGTGGTCACCACGACGACGCACAAGTCTCTGCGCGGGCCCCGCGGCGCCATGATCTTCTACCGCAAGGGCGTGCGCCGTGTCGACAAGAAGGGCGTCGAGGAGCGCTACGACCTCGAGGACCGCATCAACGCATCCGTGTTCCCGGGCCATCAGGGCGGGCCGCACAATCACACCATCACGGCCCTGGCCGTCGCGCTACATCAGGCCCAGTCGCCCGAGTTCCGCGAGTACCAGCTCACGGTGCTGGAGAACGCCAAGGCGCTCGCGTCCAGGCTCGGCGCCTCCAAGGAGTCCGGCGACGGCCTCGGCTACAACATCGTCTCGGGCGGCACCGACAACCACCTCGTGCTCGTGGACCTCAAGGACAAGGGCGTCGACGGCGCCCGTGTCGAGCGCGTCCTCGAACTCGTCGGCGTCGCCTCCAACAAAAACACCGTCCCCGGCGACAAGTCGGCCATGAAGCCCGGCGGCCTGCGCATGGGCACCCCCGCCATGACAACGCGGGGCTTCCAGCCAGAGGATTTCCGCCGCGTTGCCGACGTCGTGCATCGCGCCGTGTTGATCACGCAGAATTTGGATAAGGCGGCTCGCAAAGATGCCGAGGATCGCGGTAGGAAAAACCCTGGCAGTGTGGCGGCTTTCAAAGAGTACGTAGGCGAGGGGGAGAATGTGGCCGAGATACTGCAGCTGCGGCAGGAAGTGGAGGACTGGGTGGGCACGTTCAGCTTACCATGGGTGAAGAACTCGTAATGTGCTACCGTAATGAGATGAATGAAAATTTTTCCTGGGTAGTCGCTTTTGAAGAGGCTGCTTTTGAAAAGCTAATTGGTATACAAAGTCGTCTGGTATCGCATCGGTTTCATACCTGTGTATTGAAGGATTAAGGACTTGCGAAAAGAAAAAAGCACGTGCAAAAACCATCCTTGAGTATCCATGCATCCCGACAGTGAAAAGGAGTTGTAAGGCATAGAAAGCCTCCGCAATGACCTCGTAATTGCTTTGAATCTATGTTCCCTTATACCGTACGCCTCCAACCCAGGGGAAGTTCCATTCCAATCCCTAAAACCATTTAACCTATTTACCGAACCTCCAGAGCGTCAAGCTTCTTGCGATGCAGGCTGGCGGTAAAATCCGTTCTCGACACGCCACGTCCGCTCTGCTTCTCTTCATCCTGGTCTTTCGCCGCCCGCTTCTCAACACGCTCTCTCCTACTACTCTCCAACTCGTTCGCGTCCGCTTGCATAGCCGCGATCTGCCGCTCCATTTCTTCGGCCGACTGTTTCGGGGGCGACGGCCTCCGACGCGGCGGTGACCTATCCCGGCGACGATAGTTTGTATCACGCTCGCGGCGTAGCGGCGGAGAGCGCGAGCGATAGCGCGGACCCCGGCTGTCGCGGTAAGGGGAAGGCGAGCGGCGTCGTGCAGCTTTGCTCTCTCGGTACGGGGATGTCGAGCGGTCGTCGGGCGAATAGGCTCTGCGGCGGTGCGAGCTCTTGCCGCTGCGGTACGGGGACGGTGAGCGAAGCCGGTCATCAGGGGAGGACGAGTAGTCTCGGCGACGGGACCGCTTGCTGTCGCGATACGGCGACGGTGAGCGGCGGCGCGGGGACCGCGAGCGGCGGTGCGAGCGCGCGGGCCTGTCCGACCGCGACGAGTGCTTGTGGTGGTGATGCCGCCGCCGGTGCCGCCTATCGTCGTCGTCTTCCTCGTGGCGCGACTTCTTGCGCCGCTCCTCACGTTGCTTCTTACGCGCCATCTCCTGCGCCATCTCCTCGAACGCCGCTATCTCCTGCTGCCTGATCGCCAGCAGCGGATCCGCGCGGATTTTGGTCGCCATGTCGCGTGAGTTGAGCGCCGGTCCGGCGTCGACTCCGGGGCTGGCGCCGCCCTTGGTCAGAAAGCTCTCCTCGCCGGCGCCCTTCTGCAGTTTCGCGCTCTCGTTGTCCTTGAGCAGGTTGTCGATGCGCCGCTTGCCCAGCAGGTATCCTTCCATCTCCTCCGTGGTGCCGGCCTGGCCCGCCGCCGGCGTGTTGTACATCCAGTCGACGCGGTTCATGCGCTTCTTGCCGCCAGCCGCCTCCTGCATCTGCTGCAATTCCTGGATAGCCCGCTCTTCTGCTCGCTCCTTCATCATCTGGTCGATGCGTTTACGCTCCTCGAGCGCCTTCTTCTCCTCCTCCCACACCCGTCGCTGGTTCTTCATCAACTGCGGGTGCCATGATTTCTTGAGGTTGAGATCGCCACCCATGATGATATTCTGGGTGCTATGACAAGACTAAAAGCCAATCCTCGTTTGGGTGCGGTCTGAGGGTAGAAAGTGGTGGAAGGAAAATCGTGCGGACGCGCGGGAAGTTGGAGTGGACAATCCAGTTGCATGTGGCGTGGTTGGGGCTAGGCAGGTACGACAAAGTGGCGAGTCTTGCCAAGACAATATCACGTGATCTTGTACCAGCCTTCAGTCCTGCCATAGGAAAACTGCCCACGGAACGCTGACCCAGTCACAAAAGTATATTGATTATTGATCGCACCTTCCATGGATACAGAGGGGCATTTGGAGTGTCTCCGACCTGTTTCATCTAATTGTTCACGTCTTCTACTGAGTTATTCGTATTAGATAGGCATCTTCGTGGGTTAAGAATGCCGTCAAAAGAACGAACAGGACTCGCGCCTCCAATCATACATCAAAACAGAAAAGAAAATTATTCCCACCCAGAAAATAATGAACATCTTTAACACCTGTGCCTCTTGACGCCATACTAGGACTACAAACCCGCTCAGCACAGATGAATAGCAAAGGCACGCAAGCCGTGGCTATTTTTGATATTTTCACGCCACCCGGAACATCTAAACACGCAAGCAATCCGAAAAGAGAATCTATGCAGCACCGGCAGTCTCAGGAGGATGCTGGATCCTGGTGACCTGGTTGCCAGCCCGCACAATGCGGTTGCCCGCCTCGTCCTTGATGTAATGCACGTCCTTGTTCTCGCGCTGGGCGCGCTTCCAGATTTCCACCTCACAGCCGCCACGAATAACACCGACGCGCATCGTTGACAGGAGGTTGTGCGCGGCATTAGAGTGGTTGTAGACGCCGCCGTTAAACATCGCGGTAGCGTCCTTGCCGATGCCAGACCTGATCATGGCCTTACCACCTGGATGGTCTTTAATGAAATCGGCCACGTCGTGAACAACACCAGCGACGGCAATCAAGCCACGACCATTGTTGGCTTGCTCGACATAGTCATCCCACTCGAGGACAGGAAGTTGGTCGAGAGGAACCCCCCAGTCGAGCCTAGCGCGCTTTTGGTCGAGCTTCTTCTGCATCTGCTGAACACGACCCTTCTCAATTTCGTTGGAACGGAACTGTTTGAGATCGTAGGCGAGACCAAGCTGCTTCCAGGCCCAGATGCACCACTTGGTGGGGTCGTACTGGAACCATTCGATGGCGTTGCGGTAATCAGAGGGGAACTCGTGGTGGAAATTGTGGTAACCCTCTCCTAGCGTCACTAGGGCAGTGACGACATGGTCACGCGGAGAGTTCCTGTCGTCGAAAGGCTGTTCGCCAAGCCAATGGGCTAGGGAGTTGACGCAGAAAGTTGCCTGTTGGACGAAGAAAATGCGGAGGATGCCAGCATAGATGTAACCTCCCACCCAGTCACCCCATCCGAGCCCAGCGACGAGTGTCGGCAAGATAAGGCCCGTGAACAAGACCACCTTCAGGTAATGACGATGCTGCCAGACAACCACCTGGTCATCGTTCAAGTCCGAAATGTCGGTGCGGCCAATGCGCTTCGGGTTTTGCTTCATAACCATCCAGCCAATGTGGGAGTAAAGCAGGCCCTTCCGAACGGAGTACGGATCCTTCTCCGTGTCGGTATAGCGGTGGTGAGCACGGTGGTCGCGAGCCCACCACCGAATCGAGCCCTCAACGGCACCACCACCCACGCCAGCCAGGAAAATCTTCAGAGGAAGCGTCGCCGAGTATGAAGTATGGGCTAATGTGTGTTAGACTCGATATCTCTATAGGTTCAACATAGCGAGGTCGCTTACCCCATAGGCGATGGTATCCTGCCGTAATACCAAGGCCAGTGGCGAAGTAGTACAAAACGGCCCAGATGGCAGTCTTGCGCTGCAGCGGGACCCAAAAGGCCGCAATGCAACCGAACAAGGGCATTCCGACGATAAAGGCGCAATTCAACCAGTTGACATGCTTGTACCAGTTCTTACGGGTGATGGGCTGGTCTGTGATGTGCGGCTTCTTCGGGTCGTAGCCCTTGGTCCGATTTGGCTCCTGCGGCTTGGCCATGGCCGACGGCTGCGAAGAGAGGTAGTCCGGGTTGACGGCTTGCTCGCCGGCGACGGGCTGGTGGGAGGGCATGTTGGCCACTCGGAGTCGATTGACGTGCCGGACGTCAAGAGCAGACGGGCAGAGAGCGACAGGAGCGAGCGGGAAAAGGAAAGAGGTGGAGGAGAGAGGAATAGGTGGGTGGGCTAGTCAGATATATGAAAAGGGCACGGCCGCCGGCGGGAAGCCCCGGGCAAGTTGTCAAAAGTACTGGGGCAGAGTGGCGGGGCTGGGGATTGGGCCGGCGGGGGCGGTGAAGCGCGAGGGTTATGTATTCGAGGACTAGTACGGGGCAGCCAGGGCGGGCTGAAGGCAGAAAAGCGCCCGTAACAGTATGGCGGCGGAAGGGAAAGCGTGGGGAGCTCTGAATTGTTGAGCGAGGGCGAGACGTGGAGCAAAGCGAGTTTCCCAACCGCCAATCGCGAGCGGCCGGGCCCTTGCAGGCGCCACGACACGGGTCCGAAGCTCGGCAGGCTCCCTCCAACGCGCATTCCAACCAGGCCGCTCCGGCCGTCTCGTGATCGTCGCGCGACGGGGCGAGCGACTGCTAGGTACAATAGTACGCATGTAGTAGACGGTGGTGGTGCCCAAACGGAATTGTGCCACCCGGATGGGGGGGCGCCGCCCAGGCCTTGCAGCCCTACCGGTTACGTCGCGCCGCCGCTGCTGCCAGCCCGCTACGGGAGCTCCCGTTGGCGGTTCCCAGCGCCGGAAATAGCGAGCCACACCCTTTGCCGCCCCTCTATGTACATACCATGAAGAACCCGCACAAGCGCTTCTCCAAAGGTCGTCGTCTCTAGGGCTATGTACACCGGCATCGCGCTAGACCAGGCTCAGGGCCCAGGGCCCAGGGCACCCTTTTGCGAGCCTCCTCACCGTGGGGCCGAGAGCCTCGGCCCATGTGCAAATCGTTGGGCCATTTACACAGGCCCTTAGCCCGGCGTCCCAGCGCATCCGGATCCGTTGGGTTCGATCCTCCACCATTGCTCCGCACAAGCGCCCGCGAATTCCGCCCGGAACGTGCATGCATGCTGTGCAGCCGAGTCCCCCAGCGCGGCGGCCGACCTCCGCACTCGCGATGGATTCCCTGTTTGGTCATTGTCGCGCGCGCTGTGGAGTGTGTCTGTTCCGTCCATTCGCCCACGACCTAGCGAGCACCAACATACGTAGTACGAGTACGGTATAAGTATGTACCTAGCTACCGACCTATCATCTCTACTCAGTTGTCGTCCCGACGATCGATGACTTCATAGTCTCTCGGCGAGTATGCCATTGGCGTTGAGCACTATCAGGCTATCAGCCCCCCAACCGCCCCGCCGGCCCCGCTTCCTCCAAACTGTTGATTTCAACCGTTCGACGGAATATGCAGCCCTCAAACATGTGACGGCGGCCAACACTGTGTGCAAAACGCAGTCGTCAGAGTTGCGATAACATAGAACTACTACGTATGCGCTTGATCGAAGATGAAACAATGCTGGCGAACCTCGGATCGATCACGTGCCCACCAATTGCACGTGAGGTGTAGCCGTCGGCTTTTTCCGGCCCGAATCCAACCGCGATTGGTCGGCGACGCAGCTCCCGTCGTCATCCTTGACCCCCAGACGATGGCAGTCTCAAAAGATTTCGTTTCTGCAAACGAGCAGCTTAATCCCCCGATTACGCCGCTGTAGATCTCACAACGACGAGTTCCAGTCCATTAAACAACCTTTGACCTGATTGAAATAGTATTTCCAGCCATTCTTTTTCATCGCGTACTTGCGCAGATCGCATTTTGCATTCAATCGTACGAATTGAAGGACTGCAGCATGCGCTCCAAACTTCAGTTCTAGCTCCGTTCTTTTCACTACCAGCTAGAATAAGAAGCTCTTCAGGGATGTCAGATGAGCGGCCCTCACGCTCTTCGCTTACTTGTTTGTCTGCCATCGAGATCCATCGTAAAATCCCGCTACTGACACCTACCCAAAGCCTTCCATTTCATCGCCGGACTCGGCTCCGGTCTCCTCTCAGCCGTTCTCCTCCAGCCCGCCGACCTCCTCAAGACCCGTGTGCAGCAGTCTCCCGACTCGGCTCTCCTCCCTACACTTCGCACCATCGCCGCAGGCCCCAAGCCCGTCCTCCAGCTATGGCGCGGCACCGTCCCTTCAGCCCTTCGCACCGGGTTCGGCTCTGCCTTCTACTTTTCCAGCCTCAATGTACTGCGACAAACCGTTGCGCGTAGCGAAGGTCTGATGCCAACAACGACAGCGACGGGATCTGTAACTGCGGGGAGTCGGCATGCGCACTCATCGTCACTACCACGACTATCCAACGCCGCGAACTTGGTGACTGGCGCCTTCGCGCGCGCCGCCGCAGGCTTCGTCATGATGCCAATCACGGTAATCAAAGTTCGCTACGAGAGCAGTTTATACAATTACCGCAGTCTAGGGGCTGCGTCAGCCGACATCGCGCGCTCGGCGGGACTGCGCGGCTTCTTCGCCGGCTTCGGCGCCACCGCCGTGCGAGACGCTCCCTACGCCGGTCTCTACGTCGTTTTCTACGAGCAGAGCAAGAAACGGCTAAGTGCTCTAGCGTCGCGGTTACGGCACCAGCCGCTAGAGCCGTACGCGCCAGCGGAAGGGTCTAGAAAGTTGCCGACGAGCACGGCGGCGGGGATCAACTTCATCTCTGGGATCGTGGCTGCGGGACTAGGCACCACGATTACGAATCCGTTCGATGCGATAAAGACGCGATTGCAGTTGATGCCGGACCGATACCGTAACATGGCTGTAGCGGCCAAGATGATGCTTCGTGAGGAAGGCGTGCAGAGCTTGTTCCATGGGCTAGGGCTCAGGATAGCCAGGAAGGCTATGGCGTCTGCTTTGGCTTGGACGCTCTATGAGGAGTTAATCAAGAGAGCGGAAGTTAGGTGGACCTCACGGGAGCTAACTCAATAACTGTAGAAACTTGCGGCATGCGGTTTAGACTAGGGCGTTGTGGGTGGAATCATTTGATAACGAAACCTAGGAAAGGATTCATTCTATGGATTATGGGAATGTTGTACGATTAGATTTGGAAGATGCAACGATACAACTTAACTAGGAGCGATCCTCTGTACATATCTTAAATCTTGTAAGTCTGCACTAAAATGTTTCTTGAAACAGCTGGATGAGTCACCCTTCTGATATTTTACGTCTGATGGAACTATTTTCTTGCGTGCAATCTAGTGAGCTTTACTCTTGGTGAAGTTAACATCTGTACAGTCTAAGGCAAATAAGCTTGACCGCTCCTAAGATAACAAAAAAGCATCAAAACTTTGCGTTCAACCCTCAAGATATAGCCTCGGAGTGCAGCTCCCACGGCGCACATCCATGTACACCCATAACAGAAGACCGTTATCCGTAATCAGTTCACAAGACGCCAAGTTCCCAATGCATACTTTTCCGTTTCCCCCGGGATTCTTTTTTTTTTTTTTTTTTGGCACATGCCATCTTTTCACAAGCTCAGCCGATCAAGACTCAACCGATCGATACTGCGGTGCTTCTTCACCATGCCCAGCTTGTAGAAGCGTTCCTCTCCCGCCGCAGTCCGCCCGCCAATATACCACTTTTCGGCGCCCACCGCGTCGCGGAAGCCCTCGGACGAGCTATCCGAGCCGCGTCGTTGCCTGCTCGCGCTGCCACCGAGTGGGAAGGTCCCTGACGTCGGTGACGCCGGCGAGCGCACGTACGGCGAGGACGCGGCCTGCTGGTGGTGGTGATGGTGGTGGTTGTGGTGGTGCTGGCCGTGGTTCCGCGGACCTTGGGCATGGAATTGCCCGGCGGCCTGGACGGCGGCCGTGGTCGCGCCGGCGGCGGGTCCTGACTTAGCGGCCGGTGGAGTCGTCGCCGCTGTCCTGGACTCGGCACCGGCGCTGGAAGAGGAGGAGGAACTGAAGGCGTCGGCCGTCGCCGTTGCCGTCGTGGTGCTCGTGGTCGCGTACGTGTTGTAGGGCGCTTGGCACGGGGCGTTGGAGCCCGAGGATGACGGCGAGGCCGCCTTCTGCAGCGCCGAGTGCGCGCGGAAGGCGGCGAGGAAGTTGGAGAGGAATGGTCGGTTCGTGGGCATGGCGTGGAGGAAGGGAAGGAGATGCGGCGAGCGGTTACCGCCAGCCGGCGGGAAGAGTGAGGGTCGTCAAGGTGGCCGTTTGAGCCCGGACTTTGCCTCTACAGCGGTTACCAGGTGTAGAGCCGTTCGCGACTTAATAAAGGAGACCTGGAACAGTAGTCCTGGAACGGCAGGGCTGTTTGCGTTCCGCGGCTGGACGTCGGATGTCGAATATCGGAATCGGGGAAGACTCGGGCGGGCCCAAAGATAATATCGTATGTTCTATTTTGTCGTCGGCAGAGCTGCGGATGGAGGGCGCGCAATAGGGTGCGGCGCTTGTGTTATAAAATCGGCGAGGATCTGATAGGCCAGGCGGCGGGCGCCGAGGCCGGGATGACGAAAAGCAGCCGGGACTCGCAGCTGTCAGCCGCCCTTCTTTCATCCACAGGCAGTCCGATGGAAGCCGCGCCAGCGACCTTGTCGGAGGCGAAAACGCGCACGAGAACCGTTACGCGCTAGGTATCCCGCCGTCTTCTTCTTCCTCAGCGGCCGGCCGCTCCGCAGCGTTGGGGGGGCGATTGGCGACCCTTTTGAAGTGTGGAGATGGCGGCCACCAACCCTGTGCTGGGCGAACGGCGACGCCCCCGATGAGATCAGTCAAGCATGCTGCACCCCCGCCTGCGCGGTTCTGCTTCGGTCAAATTCGAGTCTTGGTCGCCGATGGTGGTTGTATCGCCAAAAGGAACGCGGCCCTCCCCAGCCAACCACGTCGCCGCGTTCTCCGTGTTATCGGAAGCGGTCCTCTCGGCCATCTCGGTTGCAAGAGGTCAGGTTATGCGTTGCAGCTGCGCCGTTGAAGCGGTTTGCATTGCACCTTGATGGGCAAGCGACGTTGATCAGGTGCGGCTGCATCTATCTGGCAGAACGGCTCCATTACACTGCAACCCATGACACTGCAACCCATGAAGCTATCGACTTTGCTTCAGAGACCGGAAAGTTCGGAAGAAGATAGACGCACTATGCACATAGTCCAATTAAGTAGGTATGCTAGTCCAGCATCGTTTGGGAAGACAATGTCATCAGTCTTTCGCTTAGAGGTGTTTCTTGGGCCCTATAACCGATCAAAAACAGGGCGCAAAAATAAGCCCCCCTCATTCTTCAGTGCGTCTTTTTGAAGTTCTTTTTTAAGATTTCTGGAGGATTTGTGTTATGCTCCATAGTTCTTACTGAACATTGATTGTAACAACGGTTTTAGCTAGCCCTGTTCTCGCTCTGCAAACATTCAGCAAGATCAGTATTTGCGATCACTGATATTGACTAGTTATATCGCAGTGACAGTTTGAGAAATTGTCTCTGTTAGGTATGCCATAACCTAATATCCAATTCGATCCATTTGGCTATGATGGATGAAGTACTACGTAGATAGAAATGTTTTGCGTAGCGAACTCCTGCCTGACAAATATGGTCGTTTTTGCAATTCTAACTTGTCGGTATATTGGAAGCTACCTTTATTGAGATCATCTTATTTGCATTCTTCGTGCCCGTGCTATTCTGTCTGGCCTCAAGAAGATTTATGGTCACGTGGTTTATATGGAAGGGCCCGTCGCTGTGGCGCCACTTTACCCTTGCCGCAGCGGAACATCGACCCGGTGGTCGGCGATCTTCGTGCTGCGTACATTTATTGCCCTCACGACCAAAGCTCTTGCCGACCTCACTGCACCAAACAATTCGTGCAAGAGTTGTAGCTACATTTCATTCAGATCATGAATACGGTGCGCGTTCTTATGCACTCTGCATCTGCCAATTGAGGGACTAACAGTCTTCGCAGGTCAGATCGGTAGGGTACGAGCTCCCGCATGTGCGACGCCTAGCCGTCACTTGCTAATAATCTCCTATACAGCTACGGCTGGGTATTCTTCATAGCCGGTACGCGCGAATTCACAGCGATCCCTCTAGTCTTTCCGCAGTGCTAACAGCCTCAACCCCCTCCAGCCGGTGCCGGATCCTACTACTTCGCGAAGAAGTCCATCAACCACGATCGACAACAACGCACCATAGCAGAACAAGAGCGACGGCGAAAGCGCCAGGAGCAAGAGCTGCTCTACAAACACCTAGAGATGCAACGCAACGGCGGAAGTGACAACGCCGCGAACCCGAGCGCGGAAGCGAGCATTGATCCAGCGCCGACTCGACACGCTCCGACGACGGACACGCAGCGGGTCACGGAGAAGAGCAAGTACGAGGCGAGCGAGCCTTACAGAAGCAAAAAAGGCGATCGGCTCATATGACACCTCGCGGTTGAGGGACGGACTGCCAGAACAAGCTGTACTTTAGAATCTTGCGATTGTGGTAATGGGCGGGTACCGGCTCTTTATGGGATTTCGTGTATATTGTTCCGGATTGAAAACACCGACGTCTTGATGTTCATGGCATTCAACAATATTTGGCGCCTCAGTTGGTTTTCCGCTGTTCCTTTTCTGAGCTCATGCAATCAAAGGTAGATCCTCTTAACTCCCGGATTGCTGTATAGCCTCCTTTGCGAGTACGTTTCTTACACGCATCAAATCAGGATATGTTCCCAATCTTCCTTGGTGTTCCTATTGAGCCTTCTCCCATGTTTACATAGCTACTTCGGTTTATGAGCCTATGTGGGAAGGCCTTGCCACGTCTAGAAAGTCTTGGCAAATCATAGCGCTGAACTAGTTGAGCGATGAAATGATGCTATCCATTTATTCCCAGTTTCAAAATCAGCTTGACCGGAAGAAATCAATAGGTAGTCTCCTTTCTAACCTATATATTCCGTCCATGTGTAGTTCGTGCTCACTTAATACTACAACATTTTTCTTCCGTCCCTCGAAATTCGACAGCCGTTCGCGAAAGCGCTGAGAGTTAGAATCGTCGTAGAGGATGACGATTGGTTGCATAAACTTGAGACAAATGCACCTTTCGCGCACCCACACGGTTGAGCAGCTGCTAGTCTGGGTTACGGCTCGATAGAATGGATGTTCAATGAGTTCATCTTAGGGTATTCTGGACACAACAATATGAATTTGTATATATACTGTCTCATTTCCATAATACCTCCAATTGGCACGATGGCGGAGTGGTTAACGCGCTGCCCTGCTAAGGCAGTTCCCTCGGGAGCGCAGGTTCGAATCCTGCTCGTGTCGAATTGAAATTATCTTTTTTGTAATTTCATATTACGTCGATTTTTTTCCCTCTCTGGCAAGTTAATTAGACTCTTTTCTTCGCCTTACTTGAATCTAGCTTTTCCGAGCGTTGCTCCGATGTTTTTAGTCCTGGGCGTATGTATGCGATTGCGTCTATCGGCGCGTCCCATGTACACATGGATGGGAGTACCTAGGTAGGTTAGCCGAGCTCTCCGTGCCCAACCACACCAAGGAAGCAATTCTCACTCAGTGCCCAAAGAACGTCCTATGAACCTCTCCTTTTTACCGACCTTAGTGAGGTGCCAAAGACAGAGCCTTCGGGAAACGGTCGTACGTTGCAAATTGACTTCGGCAAAATTTGCCGCAAACATGGCCGATATCTCCAGCACCTACTCGGGTAAGCAGCCCAGGGAGCCTTAGAGGTTTCTTTTGGTTGTCATAGTTGTAGACTTTTTTTTAATATTCATTTACGTCGTTTCCTACCCATTTGAATTCCGTCAGGCCTTATCTTTCCCGTCTCTAAGAGCTCGGTTTCATGACGGAGTCACTTCTAAATGATCAAGCAACTTCTAGATCCAATCCACATCGCTGTCATTGGCGGCACCGGCCTCCAACACCTTCCGGGGTTCACTCACGTCGCAAACCTAAATGTGACAACACCATGGGGCATGCCTTCTTCGCCCATATCAGTCTTACATCACCCATCACCAACATCAGGCAAACCCATCCCGATAGCTTTTATCTCACGGCATGGTGTCCATCATGAGCTTGCGCCGCATGAGGTGCCATCTAGAGCAAATATTGCGGCTCTACGCTCTATTGGAGTTCGGACAATCATCGCATTCTCTGCCGTAGGGAGTTTGAAGGAAGAGATCAAGCCGAGGGATTTTGTTGTACCCGACCAAGTCATCGACCGTACCAAGGGCATCCGGCCGTTTACCTTCTTTGAAGGTGGGATGGTTGGCCATGTAGGCTTCGCCGACCCTTTCGACGAAGGCCTTGCCAAGGTTATCCGGACGTGTGGTCATAGTTTGGAAGGGGACGGCGTTGTGCTACATGATAAGGGGATCTTAGTTTGCATGGGTACGTCACATCCAGAAATCTCTACCTCAAGCCTAATAGACCATCACTGTCTCAACATCCTAATATTCGGATCAGAGGGACCCCAGTTTAGTACTCGCGCCGAGAGTAACCTCTACCGTAGCTGGGGAGGCAGCGTCATCAACATGTCCTGCTTGCCAGAATCTAAGCTCGCACGAGAAGCCGAGATCTCGTACCAGATGATCTGCATGGCGACGGACTACGACTGTTGGCACAACTCCGGGGATGTCAGTGTTGAGATGGTAATGGGCCATATGAAAGCCAACTCGCAAAACGCCCTTCGTTTTGTTGGCGCCGTCCTAAACGAGCTCAGCAAGGAAGAACATGGCGAACAAGTCTTAGCCAAACACCTTGACGGCCAGACCAAGTTTGCCGGAGCTATCACCGCGAAGCCGGGCCGAAGTGAGGAGGCGTCAAAGAAGCTGGGCTGGCTATTCCCTGGATATTTCGACTGATGTCTGCCAACTTTAGTGTTTCATTGTACAGGTGATCCACGACCCTGTGTTCACCGACCATGATTAGAATTTAGAAATTTGGATTTCGTTTATTCAACCTGCGGAACTATCACCATAGCTATTGCCTCGTTTGGTCAATATTCTGACGTCCTGTGGAACTTTTGGCTCGGATCGTAGTCAGTATTTTCTAATTAGCAGCATTTTCCGTTGCGTGGTCTATATACAGTAATGCCCAAATCTTCTATTCCGTTGTCACGCACCCGCTTGCGCTATCCTCGACAAATATACCTCCGTAAATTAGACCCTCGTCGATACCAGACTCTTGGAAACCGCTGTTCACAACATCAGACGTGCCTGTGGGCTTCTTTAGAATGCCGACCTGGAATTGACCATCCCCTGCGTTGTTGTTGTAAACCGAATCCGACACGAGCTCAAGCGGGGCATCTCCTAAGGAATAATAGGTGCTTAGGCGACTGCAAAACCACGGGTCAGTAATTGTCTAAGTGCCACACTCAAACAACGTCAGACTTACTTTCCGTCCCAGTCAACAGTAAGGGCAAAGTTCTGCCACTCTCCTTCGACAATATCCGTGCTCCACATAACTTGGTTGTTCCTATCGATCATCTTCCATGTGTCCGCCGGGTATTGGCTTTCACGGCCAATGAGCGAGCCAGTCTGGAACTGGAACTCGTTAGCGTCATACGATGCCGTCTCGTGCCAGGCGAGCAGGTACTCGTGGCTGTAGTTGAGCGGCCGTTGAGGATCGATCATAACGCTCCAATGGAATGTCTTGATGCCCTCGCTGCTCGGGTCCTCTGGGTCGTCGCCCTGGATCTGTAGGCCTGCACGGCGGAATCCATTCTGCGGGTCGCCGGAGGGATTGAAGATGGACTCATCGGAGATGGTCACTTCGACGGGGATGGCGCAGCCCTCATCGAATATGGATGGTGGAACATCAGGGAGCTCGACAATCTCAGACCACTGTAAGTCTTCGCCCTTGACGTATTCGGCGTTGAATGGCGAAGTTGAGTACGAGTCAAAATCGCTGGGCGTGGTACCTTCCGGCACGCGGCCATCGAGAACAATGTCACAACTAGAAGAGCACTGCGCGGCAGCGGACTGAATAATGAAAGCTGTAGCAGCGGCTACGAAGATGCTCATGGCGGCGATTATGTGATTGTCGAGAAAACCGGAATGTGGGACAACGATCAATGCCTCTACAATGAGGCAGATGAGTTTTATATACCAATTTGGAGCCTCTACCCTAGGGACGGAGGCGATTAGGTTACCTAGCCAAGTCCGAATGCATAAGAGCGCCCACCTGACTAGTGACACCCATATGACCTTAGAAATTGCCTAGTAAATTTGTGGATAGGACTGTGTGCTCTTGACGAAATTCTTTGAGCGTTGTGGCTTCTCTGGAAGGGACGTGCCAAGCAGGGGATTTCGGCCCGGCGATTATAATTATTGACCGGGTATAAATTCTCAAATAAAGTGACCCCGCCAATTGACGGCAAATTGATAGATGGAACAACTCTTTCTTACTCGCTTAACTTTCCAGGATGCAGCTCTGAAGCTGGCCACGTAAGTTGGGTGCTAGGTGTGAGATCGAGTCTGGCCTATTGGTTGCTTGAGGAGACACGATGAACGGTTAGAGTATTCGCCAGTCCGCTGAGTCCAAATATTCAACATGGACCTACACTGCGCGCATGGACAACACCAAGCGATCATGTCTACATTTGACGGCCCAGTGACGGATGAACAGCAACCAAGCCCAACCAAAGACCGGCAATATAAACGCCAAGCAAACAAAAAACCCTGGAAGCATGCGAGATATCCGACGTATGTCGATCAAAGTCTCGGAAACTCGGGCTACGGTTCCTGAGCCTCGACTACGTTCCGGGGTCACCGGTTACTAGATTGGTATAGACTATGTTCTTTTCCGGCGCTTGCTCGTCCTTCTCGCGGTTGTTTCTTCAATTTTAACGGACGGGTACTCTGCCTCTTCAAACCCCCGCTTGACTAGTTTCTCTTTCGTCTCCCTGGTTGCTACGACGGTTGTCACCCCTTCATCCTCAACCTTGACTTCGACGATATGCTCCTCTTTCTTTGCAACTAGCCTCTCCGCGAATACCTTCAGGTCTGCAGTGAAAAGTACAGAGTGCGCCCAGCCTGCCTCCTTGCCCCACAAGGCACGGAACTTGTTGGCTACGCCATCATACGTCGCCTTCGTTAAGCTGCTGTGCTTCCCTTTTCCAAATTTATAGTCGCGTTGGGCGATCTGCCATACTAAGCTTGACTGTTAGCGTGGCAAACAGAAGCTTTAATCGGCGCCCTCTCACTTACCATGGGTGTCGACTGGTACAGCCTCACCCCATCCCAAGCCCATTAAGCAGACGCAGTCCGCGACTTTCGGGCCAACACCCTGGAGGTTAAGAAGTTCCTCGTGAGCTTTTCGATATCCTTCTCGCCCGCCCTCAACCATTTCACCGGCCGACTGGTTTGGTTGAGGCCGTAGCGAGCTTTCGGGATTCCTTAAGTCCTCAAGCCATCCTTCGCCCCGCTCCTGAGCAACTAGCTTGGCCGTTTGGTGTAGATATTTTGCGCGGTATCCAAACCCAAGCTTCCGTAGATGTTCCTCCACTTTCGGGCCCACTAGTGTACTTGGAGAGGGGAAATCGTGGTATGGCTTTGAATCTATGGTCCCGACATAAGGGCCATAGTTCAAACAGAGTTTCTCCACCATCTGAGATATCCGTGCGATGTTATTGTTGCTGCTGCATATGAACCCAACGAGCGCTTCCCAGGCATCTTGTTTAAGGATCCTGACACCAGTAAACTTCGGCGCTTTCCTGCGAAAATTCAGATCGGCAGTTGCCCATTCATCGTATAGTTGCCCCAGATTCGGCTTGAGATTGAAGTAGTGCTCTATCAGTTCCAAAGTATCGTCGTCCTCGTCTGTAACGGAAGGGGTAGCCGGCGGAGTGGGCAGTGTGGCCGGGTTTGGGCATACAGAACGATAGTACAGGTGCTGCGCGTCCTGACGAAGGGATAGAATGCGCCCCCGGAGAGCACAGGACCAGATACCATCATCTGACCGACGCCATCTATAGACCATTAGACATGTCAAAGGCGCAATTGGGGCGTGTTGGGTGGCTAGATACCTGAAGGACTGTCCGCAGCGGAGAGTAGTGTCGATGCAAAGCTCCGTCAAGCTCACGGGCAGCTTGCGCCATTCTGAAGTTCTTGCGGTGGTCATGTCTCTCGTCTGGACACTCTTCGGCCTGCATGCAAAGTATTTGAAGCTCCTCCAGGTGCCGATGGGGTGCATGAGGGACGGAAGGAGAGAAGACGCGTGCTGGGCGCGACCTGGCTACGCGCCAGCGCGCCGGAATTAATGCGTTTGCCGCATCGGGTTAGAGCCCCCGAGCCCTCGAACCATACTCGTTGCATCAGTAGCTCACGTCACTACTCATGTCACCTACATAAACGCGCCTACACCTTGCACTCAATTCTTCACTTGAACGTACACGGAACCTCGAGGGCCTGTATTCATAGGACACCCACTCACGCTAATGGCCCAAAATAGGACGCTGACGACAGCTGCCACTACGTTCCGGATATTCTTTGTCGTCCCTGGCGTGCTGTTTTTTCTCGCATCGGAGTTTTCTCCTTCGATTTTGGCCCTTTGGTTACTGTGGCTTTCGATATGGCTTTTGAGGTGGTGTAGGAAAGATAGTACTGCTATACTGGATCTTTTCGTTCTCCTCCTTTTGCCGACCCTTCACTTTTCTAAGCAGTTTGGCGTACAGTTGAAGCCCGGTATTACAGCTTTTGTTCCTTTTGTTCTGAGCGTTGTTGCGCTTTTAGTCTTATCCGCAGGCTGTTTCTTCGTATTCTCCTTTACTGGCAGTGCTAGGGGTACCGACGCAGATCGGTGGTATCAAAATGTCCAGGGACAGTCAAACCACACTAAAACATTACTCATCCCAAGCCGCACTACTCATTCTCGTCTCTTCCCCGGAAGACATTCATTCTCTTATTCTTACTTTCTGATCGGCGTTCCCGTCGGACAGCACGGCAGTTTTGGAGCTTTATTATCTGTCGACAGCAACCATTCTGTAAAAGATGCGCGTCGGGGCTGGTTGGATATTCAGGCGCTGGATTACCTTATGCGTAGCGGGGATGGTTTTACTCTCGAACAGAAGCTACGTCAGTACCTTAAATCTCAGGTATGCAGTTCTTCGTGCCATTTGTGCCTTTTGAGAATGCTTACTTGTTCAACAGGGTGTTAATGATTCTGAATGGGATCACGCATATCTAGTCACTGCGCCAAGGATCTGTGGCTACAGCTTCAATCCCGTCTCATTCTGGTACATATATACCAGCACAAACAAACTAGCTATGATGATTTTGGAAGTCAATAATACATTTGATGAGCGCAGGATGTACCTATTGAAGCGTAATTCTGAAAACTTGAAGGACGAAACATGCGGGGATAAAGCAGGCTTAACCAGCACGCAATGCGGTAGGCGGTTTTGCGATTCGTGGTCAAAAGACTTTCACGTTTCGCCCTTCAGCTCGCGCAAAGGCTCGTACAGTTTCTCTGGGACGGACCCATTTGATACGAGCTCTACATCCACTGGTCAAATAAACAACACAATTGTCCTCAGATCGTCGAAAGGTCATGGGAAATTAGTGGCACGCATATTCTCGGAAGGCGAGCCCATTGACCCATTACGCATCTCTCCGTGGAGGACCGCCCTGCTTCTCTTGAGATGGAGCTGGGTCGGCTTTCTGACGGAGCCAAGAATCTTGAAAGAAGCCTGGAGGCTGTATTTTGGGAAGAAGTTGCACGTCTGGTTTAGGCCAGAAATTACCTTGTCCAGCGTCCCGCGGCACGCCACCGGCACTGAGAAGTAAGCGATTAAATGATTGAAAATAGGTTCGGATGCTGACTCGATTATAGAACAATAGAAACGTTCTTAGTCGGATTCCTCTCTCAATTACATGCGAGCTCTTTGGCTCCGATGCGCATCATATACCACTCCGCGATTGATCCGGCAAATGATCGTTCTTGGAAAAGTGCAGGAATTGGAAAGACTGGCATTGGCGAACTGCGTATCCGAATTGTTACGCCTGCATTCTACAGCCGTTGTGTTCATTACCCTAGCTTATCCTCAGCTTTCGAGAAAGAGTCGCATCCTACCGTTCCAAATAATCGGACTGTCTGGATTTCAGACCTGGAACTGCTCGCAAAGCTGCTGGAAAACGAGCAAAACATTGCGAGAGGCTATCGACATGCACATAGCGTCATCGAGCGAATGCGCTGGAGCATTTTCAGTGCATTGCGATGCTCAGTCCCTGCTCCAAGCTACCCTGAAGCTGAAGCTACACCAGCAAAGCAGCAAGCCAAAGGGCCGAGTCGACGAGAATTCTCTACTCTGGACTTGTATGTTCAAGGACAATGTCCTAATGCGGAAGCCTATAGGCTGGCGGTTGCCGAGTTGTTCCTAGCGGAGAGATACGCATTTGGATTCCAAGGAATTCTGACTGTTTTTGACCTTGGGTGTAGAGCTCTCTTGATTGGCGGCGCATTTTATTTAAGTCGGGCAGGAGAGAGTGGAGTCGCTGAACTGCTTTTTGTATTTTGCCTTTCAAGCTTTGTTCATTTCTGGGCATTTCTGAAGGGCTTTTAACTATTCTAAATCAATTACCTGTGTGGTAGCTTTGATTTCGTGTGTGGCACAACTTTGTGTTCGTAACACTCGATCTTCAATGTCTCAAATAAGTCCTCGAAATCCGTAGTCTTTGTTTTAAATTTGGCAAACTCCAATGAACCTAAAGTGCTACCATGATTATTGAGAACACGAGCAGGATGAAACCATTTTCTTCTGCGTGGTATGAGAAGTCCTTCAGTATCGTTCATGGCGAATAATTGTACTAGTGCACATTCCCGTACGAATTAGAAGCCACTAAAGCAAAACCTTTGGCTGCTGCACCGGCGTCTAAGATGGCCCAAACTGGGTGGGGGCTTCATTTTAATACTGGAGCTTCCTAGACATACAAGTCGACGTCTACGTATCCATCTCGTCAACCGCCTGCCCTCGCTTTGACCTCTCCTCCACTCTCTTCCTCGTCTTTCCCTTCGCTTCCTCAATCCAAGCTTTGTACGCATCTTCGCCTTCGTCTAGCTTCGACTTCACCACACCCTTCATCAACTCCCCCACTAATCCGACAAAGTTGTGCTTCCGGAGTGAATTCTCCCACTGCCACCCTAGTCGCTTCTGCTCCTCTCGTTCTATCATGTCCATATCACCGAATTCCCTCGCGCGGATCCGCAAGTCGCGCACCATGGCAATCAGGTTGAATCGGATTTCGTGGATCGGATATCGCTCGATGCGACGCTGCAATACGGGTATCACTTTGTCAGGAAACTCGTCGGGGGTACATGCGCCATGGGAGATCGGGGCCGGTTGTAGGCCGTCTAGCTCGTAGAGAGTACCATTAAGCGGCGTGTAGGCGATAAAATGGTAGACGTCGTCGTCCTCGGTCGCGGCGCGCTGGGTCTCGTCGATGAAGGGGGAGGAGCGGGCGAAAGAGTTGTGGGCGTCACGGATTAGCTCCGAGTTCGACAGGGCCTCGCCACGAAGCTGTAGCGCAAACGAGGAGTCAGCGCTGGCATGAGGGGCCTTTCTCCGTCGCCGGGCTCCAGCTCGAGATTGAAGAACCTTGCGCCAGGAAAGCTTACATCGGCGGGGAAAGCTCCAGTAAATTCCTTGAATTCCCTTAATTGCTCACCGATATTTATCTCGTTATCCTTGTTTAGCAGCACCGATAGCAGCGCCTGAGTTCCGCAGGCATTCTGTATCGTTTGCGCCGCAAAGAACATGTTCTCCCCGGCTTCGAAGTCGAGCGAGCCATCCTTGGGAGTGTTTGTTCGCGGCTCGCCTGTCGGGTATTTGAAGAGGAATATAACACCGTACACCGGACTGATGATATTACTGCCTGTGAGCATCGTGGCTTCCGAGGTGACGCTACCCATCGTTTACCAACCTCAACTGTCGTATGCTGTCGGCATCTAACGACACCAGTTCCTCAAACTGCACATCCTTGGTACCGAGCGCCTGGAGAAGATATGTGAAGACACCCTATGAGGTGATCAGCAGGAAGGTACAGTGGCTAATGTTCAGGACCACCCGGCGCACAAACCGCGTCGGACTCGATGGTATTCCACCCGCCAGACATGGTGGCTAGCAGGCTGGAAGAGGGGATTGGCCAAGTTCCACGTCTCTCTCAACAAGCGAACTAGAACGTTGAAGCGTTTCTTTGACCTATGGGAACGCGGGCCGGTTTGTAGGAGTAGCTGCGCAAGAAAGGCGTGCTTCTGGGAAAGGTATGTGTGGAAGTGAAAGCTCCCAGAGTTGCCTCGCAAGGTTGCGACGCTGACCGCCTGCGCGAACGATGCACATGCTCCACGGATGGCCTGTGCTCAAAACCACTCCATACTATGTCTGTTGCGGGCCTAAGCTCCATCTGCCTTTGGCATAGGCTATCGGGTTCTACATCCGACGTTCCACTTCTAGGAGAGATGTATATCATTGGCATAAGTACTAAATTGTTGTCACGGAGTTGGTCGAGTCTTATGCTCTTCCTGGCTCTTCGCAGCCTTAGAGTTTCTCACTAACGGCGGGTAAAAAGTCCCCCTTCATCACCCTCGTGCAGAGCTCTTGGACGACTTTACCGCCCCACTCAAAGTCTTCCATCTCAAGGTAGATTTGCGCGCTCAGCCTCACCCACCACGCGCCTCCATAAAAATAGAGTGCCATGAAGGTGTCATACTCGCGCATCATCGTAGACCCCAGCCAATCCCGCACCTTGAACGGCACCGTCGATGCATTGTCGTCCCGCCCATTGATCTTGTCTGCTACCCGAACGACGGCGTTCAGTTCCAAGGGCAATTTGACGTTGGAAAAGCAACAGTTTCCGAGTGTCTGCTCATCGTTTTCCAACACACAGGTTCCAAGCATGCGAGCCACTCGCTGACCGCCCTCACGAGCGAGGTGGTAACAATAACTCCGAATTCTTTCTTCGCCGCCGAGTGCTTGCCGGAATTTTAGGGCAGGCTCGATGCACAGGTAGGGGCTGTTGTCCAGCGTTCCAACAAACTCAAAGTTGGTGACGAATGCTGACTTGGTCGAAGGCTCAAAAGGATTGACAGATGACAGTCCACCATTTCTTACAAGAAATGCGTTAGCTAGTTCCGGGCACCGTTCTACGCCTTTACTCACCTTGGCTGCGGTTGAAAGCCATGGGACGTCGGGATCGTGGACCGAATGAAATGCTGGTTGCGCTCCGGAACGAAGAATATCGCACAGCCCCGAGGAACAAAGAGCCACCTCGAAGCATGTTAATAAATTGACCCTTCTAGAAATAAGGAAACATGTTGGAGTGCCCGCTCACTTGTGGCAATTGCTCACTAAGAAATCGCAGTCAAGTTTGCTCAAGTCCAAATCGACATGACCGACGCCGTGAGCGGCGTCTATGAAGCTCATGACGCCCAGTTCTTTGCACGCCTGCGTGAGGCGTTCGAACGGCATTCTAACCCCGGGCATGCTTGCAACGGTATCGAATATAGCAAACCTTACTGCACTGCCTGCTGCTTTCTCCGCTGCCACGGTATCTTTCAGAGACTGAACGAGCCACTCATCAGAGACCGGATACGTGTAAGCGATCTTGACATCTTCCACGGGCGTCGTTTCCGTCATGTACGCGACGGTCTTCTCACAGCCTCCGTAGATGGTAGCAAAGTAGAGGATTTTATCACCGGGCCTGAAAGTGAAGTTGCGAAGAACAGTGTTTAGGCCAGTCGTGGCATTCGGCACAAATACCAACGAGTCGACCGGGGCGTTGAGCAAGTTCGCCATTGCGGCTCTCGATCCGTCCAGGAGGCGTGGATAGTCGTATCTGATAAACGGGTCGGGACGTGCCTCAGCCCTGTCTTGCAAGTCCCTAAGCACATCACGGATCTTGGCTGGGTACGTCCCGAACGATCCTGAGAGCGATTGCTAGGATTAGACCGCAGCCTATGGGATGTCGCCATTGGACGAATTTCATAGAGCCCACCGTGATTCAAGTTAAGAAATCTTTCTTCGAATAGGAATTCCTTCCGAAGGGTTTTGCCAAAGGCCTGCGAAACAGCCATGATGCCGGGGAGTAACAGCAGCGGCAAGACTCGCAGTCTGTTGCAAGGCCAAATCCGTATGTTGGCCGGGGCAGACTGGAAGGATCAACCATCTAGCTACAGGTTTGGCACCGGAGAACTTATAAAGTCGAGTCCGATCACAACTACCGGACTGACTCGACTCTGACGCCCTGCGGAAGACAAGTGCAGATGTCCCACAGCGCGCCGAAGTTCGCTCGGTCAGCGTCGGCTCGCTCTAGTCTGGCCCCCTTGGCCCCAGGACTGCGTCCCGGCACTGGGTGACTGCTCGCCGAAGTCGCACCCTCCCATATGTAGGAGATGCTCGGAGACCCGCGTCGGCGGCCGGAAACGCAGTGGACAAGTCTCGCTGCTCTTCCAAAACCGCCAGTTCTTTCGCGGCTTGTGTGTGTACCCAGCCATTGAGCACAGGAAAGGACAGGCAGGTGTGTCAGACGTAGAATGGCGAACTCGGAAACGCAGCGAACCAGACGACACGGGCGATTCCACCGCCCCGATCACCGCCACACCGGCAAGGGGCGCGATGACACCGTGGCCGGGCCCGTCGTGGGCTCGCAGGCGAGCTGAGGCGGGCTTTGGCACGGCTTGGGAGCTCTTGGCGGTCAGCCCCCGATAAGGAGGATCTGCGGGCAATAACCACGGCGTGGCGCCAAAATGTTATACGAAGATGGCGCCGCAACGCCCCATGTGGCACACCACCTGCTTCTCCTGCTTCACCACCCCCTTCGTGCTTTCCATTCCCCTCGCCGCGCCCTTGAAAGACGACATGCGACTCGTCGCGGCCGCTCTTTAGCCCAGATCTTCACGTTCACCGTTCGCGTCGGCTAAAGAAGACACGCTCACTCCGCCCGGTCCCCCGGCCGCAACCCCCTGCACACCATGTTCGTGCCACCCAGGGGTAGGCAGCTGTACATCGTGGTGGCGCTGGTGTTCCTGGTCCTCCTGATCGTCTTCTACCATGACTCCGTCGCGCGCGAGGCGTCGGAGCACATGCCCTCGACCCTCCACAACGGGCTCGCTGGCCTGAAGAAGCCGGCCAACGCGACGCTGGGCTTCGGCGCCGTCCTCGCCATCTCCGGCGAGAACTCGCCCCGGCGAGAAGGGCTTCTCCAGGCCGCCAACGTCTCCGAGATCGACCTCACGATCCTCAAGCAGCCGAGGTGGACGGACAAGGACGTGTCGGACTTCAGGGATCCCGACGAGTCCTCGATTAGCAAGGGCTCCATCTTGGCCTGGTTGGCCCATCGCCACGCGCTGTCATGGTAATGCGACCCCGCCCCAAGTGCCGGCGCACCTTGCGCGATGCGACGAGAGGAGTCCGTAGAGCTGACGTGAGCACTCGATTCACGCAGGTTCGTCGAGCAGACGTCGCTCGAGACGGTGCTGATCCTCGAAGACGACGTCGACTTCGACGCGCGCCTGCGCTCGACCCAGATCCCGCTCGCGGCCGCCACCTTCCGCTCCATCTTCCAGGACTACGACGTCGACGACCGCTACTACTACGGCGACCCGTCCCGCTGGGACCTGCTCTACCTCGGCCACTGCGGCGACTACTGGAAGCCCGTGTCGCAGGGCATCGGCGTCGGCCACCACCTGCCGCGCGACCTGGCCGGCGTCCCGCACGCCATCTTCGAGGACCCCACCGTGCTGCCGCGCTACTACATGCACCCCTACACGGCGTCGCTGCTGACGGCCTTTGGCGTCCCCGATCGCCGCCGCCTCGCCCACGCGTCCAAGTTCCCCCTCTGCACCTTCGGCTACGCCGTCACGCGCCCGGCCGCGAAGCGCATCCTCGACGAGCTGGCCCTGCCGCACGAGCCCAAGGCCGGCGAGGACGGGCCGCGCGCCTTCGACGTGGCCATCTTGCACGGCTGCAACAGCGGCGGCTTGCATTGCTGGACTCTTACCCCGGAGCTGTTCCACCACATGGAGGGTGATAGCCTCATCGCGAACGCAGACCCCGCCCTCGCCTCTCAGATCTACCGCCCGCCCGTCGATGCAGCGGGCCTGGATCAGGTCATGGCGAGGAACGAGACCTCGAACATTGGCTGCGGGTTCTGGAATAAGGAGCTTTGGTGGGGCGATGATCACGGCAGGCTAGAATGGTTGAGGGATATGGCTAGGTCGGGAGAGTGCTGGAAAGAAACTGGCTTGAGGGGTTGAGTGGAAAGAGCTACGAGCCTGTAACGGTATTGGCGAGGGCTTTTTGACGTGGAATGTCCGGCGTTGCTGCATGTGAGGGAGGGGACGGGGGTGATTTGGACACGGTGCGATAATTTTTGGAGTGATCGATGCTCGAAAATTCCATCTATTCCCTCAGATGTTTTATATACTTTTTTTTTTTCGCCGTTCCATGCTGGGAACTTTAGTAGCAGTTGGCGTTGCCCGTTCCCGGGGCCGGTTATTCTCTGTTGTCATAGCCAGCATCGTCGAATTGTGATGGGCTTGCAAAATAAAATTTTCACTGTTTCCGTTAATACTGATGTCTGAATTCACATTCGAGTTCTACCTAAAATCGCCGAGGTATATTCAAAAAAAAAAAAGTCAAGAAATTTCTAAAAGAAGGAAAACTGCCGCCTGAGGGCGAAGATGCTCTCCGTAGCAAAACACCGGATATAAAAAGATGTTAAATGTTCATTTTGGTCTTGATCATTAATGCCCTAGAAATTGGCCACGCCAATCGCGACTTCGCGCTTGACCCTACGTCTGTACTGATCCCTGAACTGAATGCGACCCATGGTACCGAGTCCAACGGTGACCACAAACGCAACCGACCAAATCATGGTGACGATGAAACCGGTCGGGAAGATACCAAAGGTGGTACCCGGAAGAACGAAAGGCGTGGCGGTGGCGGCAGCCTGGGATGCGGAGATCTGGCTCTCGGGAGTGAGAGTTTGGGTGGCTTGATCGGCGAATACACCGTTGACGAAGGAAGCTTCAGTGGAAGAGAGCGTGGTATTGATGATTTCCCCAGAGTCTGGCGCGGTAGCGGCGAGTACAATGGACGGAATGAGGAGGGGCTGCAGTTGCTCACTAAAGACGTAATTAGTACGTAGAGCAAGCTAAAGGTGGAGTCGAGAGTAAACATCAAACATTGAACATACTTCGACATAGCCGAACCCATCAAGTTGCTATTGACTTGGCCGACATAGGTAAGGACCTTCACTTCGTCCATCGAAGCAGCTTGCTTTCTCACAAGCTCCCCCAGTTTGTCGTCCGAGGGCCACGAGAGCGCGTCTCTCCGCTGTAGGGTACCGTTGACGTTCTGGACTGTAGCACCGAGATACGAAAGGGCAACGGTGATATCTTGAGTGCTGACACCAGTCCAGGGCGGAATGGGAGCCGAGACGTTGTACACGCGCAGCTCGGCCTGGAACACGCCCGTCTCGTTATCGAGGAAAGGTAGATTGTAGCAGACAGCCATGCCCGACGGGTTCGAGGCCTCGCCGTTAAGAGACTGGAGCGCGTTCTCGCAGGCAGCGGACGTCTGCTCTTCCCACGCATCCAAGTCGATCTGGGACGCATCGCCCATCTGAGGGGTCGTGGACACCACGGGAGCATCGTTGGTGGGCGTGCCGTCCTGTTGTCTCCGCTGCATGCCGTCTACGGCGTCGTAGACATTTCTACGTAGTTGCTCGTGGAGGTTGGCATGGCGGCGAGCGAAAGGGTGGGTGATGTCGATGCCACGCTTGGCAGGATCGGCAGTGACTGGAAGGACTTGAGTGGTGAAGGCGAGCGCGCCAGCAAGGACGGCGGCGAAGATCATGGTTGCGCGAGCAGCACCCGAGGGGATTGGTACCGCAGGCAAATTTCTATATATCAAAAGAGAAAAAGAGAATGGAATAGCACGAAGGCTAAGAAAACGTGCCGTCCAGCAGCAAAGGGTTGAAGAATGTACAGGCGAAGCAATTAAGCAGCGTAAAGGAAAGAAGGTAGGGGGAGAAGTCAAGCAGAAGACGGGTTCCCGCCCTGCAGCAACTTCATGACAGAGGCGGATGGGGCACGCATCTAGCTGCTGACGGGGCCGCTACGAGAGTCAGGGCACACGGGGATGATGAGGGGCGTCGCATTGCGGTGGCGTGAAAGCCCACGGCAGTCTGTAACAGGGCATGGTTTCGCGTCGAGGCCGAGTAATGCGGCCCTCGGCGGCGGAGAGGGAGCGAGACCACGTTGAGGAAGGTGCGAGGTCGCGGACGGTCACAGGCGAGGCTCCTTGTAACGCGGTCGCCCAGAGGATGTCAGAGGATTTCGCGCCTGGCCAATGAGGCGCGCGGCACGGAGCCTCCGTGGCCGGCGCCAAGCAGCGCCGTCTGTCGCAAGCCCCGGCGCCAGCCGTCCATTGGCCCGCGGCCGCTTTCCGCTCGCAGTAAATTTGTTCTCCGTGCTCCGACCGCCTCTTCTTCTTCGCGAGTCCTCGGCCCCACTGGCCCGCAGCGCTCCGGAGGCGCCGGCCTACTATGTAGACGCTTGCTTCTATGTATAAACAATGGCGGCGGTCTAGTTGCGCGAGAATAGGCGCGTCTCCACTGTCAACTGCCTCATTGCCTCTTCAGCAGGCGCCGAGTGCCCGCTGTCGAGGGAGGGCGAAGGTTTTGACTATGTCATTCTCCCGAGTGCCGCGAAACGCTACACAGCAAGGACGCGTCGGGGAAGTACGGGGCAATCGAAACACAGAAACCATGGAGCTTGCGGACCACAAGCTTCTGCAGGTGGCTGGAAGAGAGTAACTTTTGTCGAAAGCTGAAGCGTGCGTCGGGCATCTACGTAGTAAGTACGAAGTGGAGCCTTGAGTGATGTGGTTAATCCAAAGGGGACTAAGCTAGCTGACCGGGTTCCGAGTCACCCGGGGTTCCAACTCACTGCCCAGAACTCAACACCCTCAACAAAACACGTGTTTTCTCACCACCCACACTGCCAAAATGGACAACCGTGAAGAATCTATTCAAGCAGCTATCCGCGATCTTAATGCTGGTGTTTTTACTAGTCAAAGAGCTGCTGCAAAGGCGTACAACATCCCTCAAGCTACCTTCTCTGCCCGTGTACGAGGCACACAGAACAGCCAAACCAGCCACGTATACCAACAACGATTGACACCAGAGCAAGAGGACTTCCTTGTACAATGGATACTTGAAGAGGACGCACGAGCT
>MU001682.1:535129-564525 GCA_010093515.1 Lineolata rhizophorae | reverse complement strand
AAAACAGGCAAGGCACTTGCAGCAGCAAATACACGGGCAGCAGAGTTTGAAACACAAAATAAAAGATTAAATAGTCAACTTGAGGCTCTTAAGCCTCAACAGCCACGAAAGAAAGTTCGTGTTAATCCAAATCAACGATTTGCAGATATAGATACAATCATGGTTGCTGTACAGGCCTCACAACTTCTTGAGGCACAACGGGATGCCGACGCTGAGGAACGGGCAGCAGAAAGAGTAGCAGCTGAAACAGCAGCTCAAACACTTCAGTCTATGTGTACAGAGTGGCAATTGTAACTACGTTGAGAGAATAAACACGATTTTTCATGAGGATGGGTGGTTTCGGGTCAGTGAGTTGGAACCCCGGGTGACTCGGAACCCGGTCAGCTAGCTTATTAAGACCGATGAATGCAAAATTGGTCTAGAAACACGCACCGCAAAATCCTGGAGCAGCAGTCATGGTCAGTATTCTGCAGCCGGCTGGAAAATTGTACGGACAACACAACGTGCGCTTGAAAGATGTACCACTGGTTGGACTGTTATCATACATTTCTGGGTCTAATTTACAACGTTACAGAGTAGAATACATCGCTGTCGTCGCAAGACGGCGGTAGTATGACGGCTCATGCTGCCTCTGATAGACAAAATGCAAGGAGCGTCTCACGCCTAGCCTCTGGATAAAGGGGAGCAGGTCCGATCTTACCAGTCATTTCGAGGATGAATTGGGCCTTTACCACGTAGTTACTGCGACGCTCAACTCAAATGGGACTTAGTGAGTCCGTCTATGACTGGCTTCACTCCAGAACAGAGGTGGGAAGCGATCATTCCTTCGCATCACTTGGGCATTAGCCGTAGCGTAGGAGTTGGTCAATAGCTAGACATGTATTAGTGCGCCGCCCGTACCCAGCCTGGTGGTGTACTTACACTGTCCGTCTTTATCAAACTGCCCCATGACGTCGATCTTATACTTGGTGTGGCCGCGAACATCGACCCAGACAAAATGCTCGGGAAACCAGTTCCGCCGCACTACTGCGACGGGACGATAGAAGATGCGCGGCATCCATGCTGCTCCCTTCCGCTCCCTCGCATTGTACAGCTTCGCGCCTTCCGGCCTGAAGCGTAGCGGGCGGTTGGCGATGCGAATCCCCCTCTCCAGATGAACATCGCGCGCCGGTACCTCGATGGGCTTCGGCTGTATGAAGGGAAGCGTCTTCTGGATGTCCAGGCGCAGGCTGAGCGCCGTGCTGCCCACCGGTATGGCTGTCATCCGCCGGATGACCTTCTGCGGGTGCGACACTAGCCAGCCGGCCATGACGACGAGGCCCAAGGCGCTGGCGAACTCGGTCCATGCGATCCACTTGGGGACGGGCCGGCCGTGGCGCCCGGCCTCCAGCTGCGTCGTGACGGCGGCGGCGAAGCCGGCGAGGAACACGGCGGAGCTGTAGGAGGCGAAGATGAGGTTGCGCTGCGACGGCGCTTCGTAGAGCACCAGCGGCTGTCCGCGGCTGGCCAATATCTGCTCGTACGTGGTTCCGGCGAAGCTGCCCGACTTCCCCGCCATCGCGCGCGAGTGCGCTCTGCCGCCCCGAGCACGGCGGACGAGGCGTGCGTATGTGGCATTGCTGGACCGCAGCGAGGAAAAGGCCCTGCGCGATTGCAAGTTGGCACCGGAAAGGTGGAACAGGACGAGGGAACAGCGCCGGCAAGGCCGGGCGCTTGTGAAGGGGTGCCAGAAAACCGTCATAGTTGCCAGGGCGGCGTGCCCGGCTGCTCTGTGAGCGTCGCACCAGCTCGAGGGAAAGAGAAGAGTGACTTTGACTTCGTCGACTTAAGCTATGAGGCACAGCAAAGGCACAGCAAAGTTCGAGAAGTTCTCGAGATCAGATCACCGAGATGCCCAGCCACAGGTGCGGCTAATCGCCCTACTAATCCCGGTCAGCACGCCCCGGCGAGCGGCTCCGCAGCCGCAGCTACCACTCCGGCCGCCGACTGCGCCCAACGGCCTGCCCTCAACGATTTCGGCGAACCCTCTCACCTCCGTCTCTCTCGCACTCACCTACCCATCCTTCTGCTATGGCATCAATTGCGACGGCATGCAGGCTATCGGCCAGGAGTGCCGCGCGGCAATTGCGGCGCAATGCGCGCGCTCGAAGTCAGTCCTCGGAATCCCCCACCTCAAAGAGTTTCTCGATATCGTTCTTGAGTTCAGCTTGGCTGACCGTCGGCTCTCCCTGAACAGCATACCACACCAGCGCCGCAGCGCTCGCGGCCCACAATTTCGCCATGCCGGCCATGTCTCCGACGATGACCGAGGGTAATATATCCAAGTGGAAGCTCAAGGAGGGAGATTCGTTTACTGCCGGCGACGTCCTACTCGAAATCGAGACCGACAAGGCGCAGATGGATGTTGAGGCTCAGGATGACGGAGTTCTAGCGAAAATAATGGTATGGCCGATAGGCTTTCTGAGTGGAACTATCAAACAGTGTACGGAGCGGAGCCGCTGATACTCAGTCCAGCAAGGCGACGGCAGCAAATCAGTCCAAGTCGGTACCCGAATTGCAGTAATGGCGGATCCAGACGACGACCTCTCGAGCCTCGAAATCCCGCCGGAAGACTCGGCCCCTGAATCTAAGAAGGCCGAAGAAAAACCCTCGAAGCCGGCTCCGTCTGCGGAACCCGGAGTCCCGAAAACGGAATCGTCGAAGGCGCAGTCCACTGGAGCTAACAAGCCCGAAGGCAAGCCTCGAGATCAGAAGTACCCGTTGTACCCGTCGGTCCAGCATCTCTTGAACGAGAAAGGAATTTCGGACGAGGAGGCAAGCAAGATTCCCGCGACCGGGCCGAACGGCCGTCTCCTAAAGGGAGACGTTCTCGCGTACTTAGGCAGCATCCAGAGCGACTATCCCAAGAAGCAGGCCCAGCGCATAGAGAAGCTGAGCCACCTTGACCTGAGCAACATCAAGGCCGCCCCTCCCAAGACGTCTGAGGCGAAGAAGCCTGCCCCGGCTACCCGTCCGGAACCCCCTCCGCCGCCGCCTGAGACGCAAGTCACCGTTCACATATCTCTCACCGAGGTTCTCAGGTGCCAGAAACGCATCCGTGACAGCCTGGGCATCGACCTTCCTCTCTCGGCTTTCGTCGCGCGCGCTGTCGAACTGGCGAACGAGGACCTTCCGCGTTCAAAGCTGGCCAAGCCGACCGCAGACGAGCTCTTCAATGCCGTTCTCGGCCTAAACAAGGTCAAGGCATCCCGCGGCCACTTCTCACCTCAAATTATGGCCCTAGGTCCGCCCCTTACTCCCGTCTCCAGCGCTAGGAAAACCGCTGCGAAGCCCGATCCATATGACATTCTTACTGGAAAGGCGTCTTCGAAGGGTGCTAAGAGGACGCCGGTCGCTTTTGAGGGGGCAGGTGTCTCCGCTTCTCATAACACGTTCAGTATTACGGTGCCGAAAGGGGACGAGAAGAGAGCAAAAGTGTTCTTGGAGCGTGTCAAAACAGTCCTTGAGGCGGAGCCGGGGAGGCTTGTACTATAATTTGGGCTTAAGGTCGAGCTCGCTGCCTGTCGTATAGTATTAGTATCTAAGGTGGGATTTGGGCGCTCTAGAACAGTTTTACCTTTGGGGTTATTAATTCATACCTTTACAAAGCCTGATACGTTCCTACCGTGGACGAACATGATTCTCAGTCACTGGTCACAATCAATATCAAGGTGGACATTTTTAACATCGAGATTTGTGGCAACCGCAATGCAGCAGAAGTTTATCGCAGTCGAACGCACTTTTCACAAACCAAGTCTAATACAAAACGCCCAATGCTATCGTCCGCTTTAACCTACGGTCGAACGAGCAATTCCAATCCTCCATGCATTCATCTACGCGGGCGCCAAAGACAACCACTGCCCAAATCAATCCAACCGCGTTGCTCGAAAGAAGGATGATATCCGTCTTAAAGGCTCAAGCAGCATCGAACCACCAAATGCACGTAGGAACGCGGGCTGTGAGCCCGACTTCGCCAACCACCATGCTACCACTACCACTACAGCAGTGAGACCAGCGACCTTGGCACTTGACCGGTGCTTTTTGAGCTGGAGTCGCGCAAAGGTATATCTCTTCCTCACGTCTTCAAAGAACTTCAACTCAGACTCATGCCTCGTAAACTGTTGTCGGGCTTCGCCGAGACATTGAGACGTTCGGGTCTGTAGATCCTGAGTTGTTTTGAGAACGCTATAGCGCGAAACCTGGAACCATGTCAACCAGGGCAAAGTGCAAGGTTTGTGCTGTTTGAACAACACCATGGTGTGCTCAATAAGCTGTTCGAGCTCGAGCGGCTGCTGAGGCAAATTTGCGACCGTCACGTGGATCATATCAGGCTCGTCAGGGTCCATGGTGAGAATATCTTCTCTACGCGCTAAGATGATCTGAAACCTCGTCAGTGTTGCCATCAACTACAACATTAAAGATCGCACGCACCGCTGCGAATAAGTAAATGGACATGCTGGCTTCATGTGCAAGCAAGAAATCGAACAAACGAGTGACCTCGGAATACTCCCGAATAGCATGCGCATAGAGGGTCAACAATGCGGCTAAGGCACAAGACGGGTTCGCATCCGACACTCGCCTGCAGAGCTCTGGATCTGCCTTGAACAGGATATCGGGAAGTAGTTTGTAGTGTGTTTTAGTCGCAGCCAAGGTAAATTGCATGAAGTCGCGAATCCGAACTAACGAAAGGCGAGTGACAGGTTCTCTAGAGGCCGTGGGACCTAAGACAAGGAGAAACACCTGCACGATATCATGGTAGCCTTGGAAGTAATGAAGGAACGGATTCTGCCGAAGCACAGACACGATCAAGTCGCTCAGCTCGCCCTTTCGAATAGCTAGTTCCTTTTCCGTTTGGTCTACAGCAAGTCTTGTTAGCGTTAACCTATAGGTTAACGGCCAAAGGAAGCATGCTTACGCTTCGGGTAGTATACAAACGAGCGATCTACATCGAGCCCGATCTGGCGTTCGTACTGTTGGACAGGCAGGTCCTGCCACGGCGACTCTATTTCGGGATCACCAGAGCATCCTAACAGAATAGGCCCTTATAAGTAAGCATGGCGGTTAGTTCATTCACAAAGCAGGTAGGACGTAACGGAAGCTCACAGGCCACTCGCCGCGCCTCATCGTTCACGAACCCTCCAGAGGTGCTCGCATAATCTATCAAACTCAGCAAGTCCTGAGACTCACATGCCCGAAGGATTTGTTCGACTTTGGCCTCTTCTGCCGCGGTCAGAGGAGCAGGCGCAGACGTCCCTGACGATGCGGGCTGGGGAGGGGTACGTGCAGTCTTCTCGCCGTCGGCTACAGAAGTGGGCGGTGATTCGGTTTTGCGGGCAGCCTTGTCCTCGTCCGGCGGCGACGCAAGGCTACGCGCGGGCGTCTCGTCCCCCGTTGCGGTGGACGGCGTCAAGTCGCGGCTGCGGCTGCGCGGGTCCTGGTCCATGTGCGCGGCAGACTAGTGGCATGGACGTTTGGCGGTGGGGAGACGAGAGGAAGTGCGAGCGAGACGCGCGACTTCGACGGAGCAGGCGACCATTGTATGAGCTGCGGAGGTTCCCTGGCTGCTTGGAAAGCTCCCCCGGTTGCGGCGTGGGGGGTGTGTAAGGTGCTCTACGTAGTAGGTAGACGCGCCTTGTCGTCGGCCGGGGGACCCCGACGATGCCGACCATTAGCTAAGCGTCACGTGTATCGGACGGGAACGTGCACGGCAGCCCAAGACCTCCACTGATCTGGTTACGGGTTCACTGTCTTTCTTTCTTTTTTTTTTTTTCCTTTTCTTTTGTGCCCAAGTCAGGAATAGACTCACAAAGATTGTCAATCCCCTGGCGCTACCATCCGCGGGTCTAGCAGAAGCAAGACGAAAGAAAAGTTCTTCTACCGGAGTACCCACTTCGCCTATGCTCGGGGTTATGATGGACTTATGTACTCACTTCGAAAAAACGAAATGCTTCTTCGATGCTTGATGACGGTCCAGTCCACCTACAGGGTGGAAATGACCGAGGCCAATCAGAATGTGCTATACTGACTCGAGATGTTTGCAAACGGGGAACACTGGCTCGGCGTCCCAAAAAAAAGAGCAATGATTCATCCGTAAGTTCCACGGACCGGTTTCCGCGCGTTCACGACCACATGGCTGGCGCAGCATGGCACAGACCGCTGGCGGATTACCCATGCTGAGTCACGCCACCATGTATATTGGGATGAGGCGGGATTCAGGAACCAGAGCAGCGGCCGAGAAACGGAGCTCCTCGGTCTGCAGCAACGTGATTCGACGCGATTGGAGCGGAGATTCTGATAGGGCGGCGACGCGAGGGGCAGACGAAGAGAGTGTCGGGAGAACGCAAGGAGTTGAAGCCGGCGGCGCCTCAGATATAACCCCGTAGGGTAAAGCGACACCACAACAGCCCCGAGATTGCGTATACGATGTCTACATACATACGTAGTATGTGCGCACTTGCAACGTGGGCATCCCGGCGCTCCAGAAGTTCAGCAAACGCATGGCGGCGCAGCAGGACGAGAGGCCTTGCCGGGGCAGGCGCGAAAGCAGGCACCTCATCTGGCAAACAACAAGACGCGGGAAAAGAAATGCACGGTTGACTCGTGTCTCGTTTTCTTTTCCCGCGAAACACAGGCCCGTGCCCACGGGGCGATCAGGCCGCAGGCCACGGGGCCGGTCAAGGGGCGGCGACGCGAGGCGACGGCCGGCGGGCGAATGGGCGGATTGGGCCAGGCCCCGGCGAGGCGCGCGGCGCGGCCAAGAGCCCAAGAGCGGGCGCCGGCCTCAGCCGGGCGCAAAACCCGCCTCGCCGGGCTCGTCCAAGCCTTCCATCCTCCACCCCAAGCATCGTCAAGCTTTCCGCCTCCGCAATGCCGTGCCACCCGCCCGCTGCCGCTGCCATCGCTGCATGACCGCCGCCGCGCCCGCGCGTGCTCGCCCAGCACATGCCTCCATCGCCCGCTCTGCTCCCGCGACAATCATGGAGACCGTCGCCAATCATGTCCACGTCCACCGCTCTCGTTCGTCGTCCCCTCCAGCCTCTCGGCCCGCTATCGCGCCCGCCCCGCGCAATCTCTGCTGACCCTGCTCCCCACAGCACTGCACCCCCTTCACCCTGCCCTACCACGGCATCATTAGCATCAACCCGACCCTCACCGTCACCCTCGCCTCCGATGCCGTCTTCACGCCCGAATGCACCACCGCCACCGCCGCCGCGCCGACCGCCGGCGACGGCGAGGTGGTTGGCAGCCCCGACAGCGTCACCGACATGCGCGACCCTTTCCACGCGTCCATGACCCCCCAGGTCTACGCGACCGGCGCCGCAACCGTTATCGCCTGGATGCTGGTCATCACGCTCATCATCACGCCGCGCACCTTCTTCGTCGGTGGTGCCGGAGGCAGGACGGGCCTCATCGGCCGGCGAGGCATGATAAGCGGAGCCACCGGCGGGGACTCGGTCATCGGCGTGGGCTCGCGGCCATGGCTGCAGAAAGTCGCCGCCTTGACCGTCGCCATTTCTCTCACCATCGCGACCGCCGACACCTTCAAGGTCGCCCAACGACAGTACGAGGATGGCTACATGGATGCGACAGCCTTGCGGGAGAAGGTTGTCGGTGGCCTTGAGATTCAGATCTCGCGTGTCATCTCCGACGTTTTCCTGTGGTTGGCCCAAGTCCAAACGTTGATACGACTTTTTCCGAGACATAAGGAAAAGGTAATCATCAAGTGGACCGGCTTTGCCCTCATTGTGCTCGACATGACCTTCAGCTGCCTCAACAGCTTCATGGGTAATGCTATCGGACGTCCGAGACGGTTTGTTGATGCCATTCCCGCCTTGAGTTATCTTTTCCAGCTCGCATTGAGCATGCTCTACGCTGCTTGGGTTCTCTATTACTCTTTGACGAAACGAAAGTACGCCTTCTATCATTCGATGATGTGGAACGTCTCCCTTGTTGCGTTGTTGTCCGTCGTCGCCATTCTTACCCCTGTCGTTTTCTTCATCACCGACATATCGAATCCCAATGTCGCCGGTTGGGGCGACTACTTCAGATGGGTGGGCGCTGCAGCAGCAAGTGTCATTGTGTGGGAGTGGGTTGAGCGCATCGAGGCGCTTGAAAGAGAAGAAAAGAAAGATGGCATATTAGGCCGCGAAATTTTCGATGGAGATGAGATGTTGGATACAACTCCGTCTGAAGAGGTGACTTGGCCGGGGCATCGGGGCAGTGGGAATCGTGGAAATGGACCTGGAGCGGGTGGTGGCACATACACCTCTGGTACTTCTGATGCGAGGTTGAGCGGTGTTGCCCACCGCATAGGACGATCTTCAAGAGGTCTACATGTCCAGCTGGAGCCTCATATTCCTCTAGGTCACGAACATTCACGACGGGCAGATCATACAGCCCTCGACTCAACCTCTCGCCCAGGCTCTCATTTTTCTGCGCACATAGCCGGGCCTACTCCACCCCCAGCTGTTGCTTCTCCTGTGAGTCGGACGGATTCTACAAGCGCGGGCAGCACTATATATGCAGTCCGCTACCATCCGGGAAGTGAGCCCTCTCCCCTTCACCGGCGACGATCTGTTACGGAGGAAACCGCCGAACCGACCCAACGCCAATGGAGGTCTGGAGACAGACACTCAACCATACAATGGAGGGACGTCGAAGCTCATACCACCATTGACGAGGAACCGCAGCGAGAACGAAGTAGGTCGAGGTGGCCGACAGTCTCAAACCCTTTTAGACGACGACACGCATCCCCTCCTCCAGAGATTCAGCAAGCCAAAGTTCTCGAGTCTACAAACCAGCCCGAAAACGAAAAAGTGAAGACACAGCCAGAGAACAGTACGTCACGCTGGGATTTGAAGTCTCGACTAGTCTCATTTGCAGCGGAGCAAAGCGAGAGGTTCCTTGAAAGGTCTGCCGGAAGACACGCAGAGATGAACTTGCCAGTGACCATCATTCCAGCGCAGCCTCGTGGCAGGACGTGGTCTCCGGAAGTATTACAGTCGGCAAGCTCACCTGTCAGTCGGGAATCCAATGCGCCCAGAGTGGCCTCTCCTACTTTAACGTTTTCACCGGATGGCGACGACATTGAACCTATCGGCCGTCGAGAGCTCTCGGCCCAAGAACTCGGTAGATCCATTACAGAGAGCGCATCACCAACTCCGCTCGGTCTTGGCCGCTATCAGGAATCGAACAATTCTCCGCAAGCGTTTCCTAGAGCAAGCCCTCCTGAAGGCCCCAGAAGTCCACGGGCTGTTCGTCCCCCAAATATCGAACGACGAAACGTCAATTGAGGGATAATTTCTTTTACTGTTCGACAAAAGTTTTCATGTTATCGGGTTTAGAGCACTTTAGCATCGGTTGTTGGGAGAGCTTGGTTCTATTTGGCTTCGGCTTCACACGGCGTAAGATGAAGAGAGGGATACCCCGGGTTAAGCGAGGGCTTGTAGGAAATTTCCACACCTATTCACATCCCATCTGGACATGGTCATTCCCTTGAGGTGAGGTCTCAAGGGGAACAGAATTCCTCGCAAAGATAAGACTTCGAACAGATGGCGGTGTCTCTGGGACAACGGCGCATTTTGTGGTTGGAATTTCAAGGAAGGTCTTGGGAGGCGTAGTATTGGTTGATGGCAACTGTTGTCTAGCCTTCTTCGGACAGACGTGCTGTATATAAAACACAGCAACCTGTGTACAAACTAATTATGAATGATGAAGTGGATTGTAACCATCTCACTAATGGTTATTTTCAATAGTCGTCGATGCCTCGCGACATTACTCTCGCTTCAACGAGGTCTTAATCCAACGCCGACTTGTCGGATGTGCGGACCGAATTTGCGAAGGGGATTGATATACGGCCGAAAGATTGCTGGCAGAATGCCTTGTTCGACTAGTGCAACATAGCCATGTAGTAGGATTATGGCGCTTTTGGATTAGGGCACTTTGACGTTAGACCAGTGGATAAGATGATGCCACCACGTCGACCCCCTCACTTCCTACTATATTGCCACGCATAACTAGACCCCTCACAGTAAGTTCGTATTCGCAAAATTCGGGTTTGAATTCGCAAGCCGCAACCGCACCTCTCTGTGAGGCTGCACTCTCATTGCCGGAGTCGTGATAAGTCCTTAATACGTGTTTGCAGAGTGTTCTACATATATATGTACTTGGCTTCAGCCGCTGTGGCCTTGAAGTCAAGACACTCCTGCTTATTTGCGGAGTATCATGGCATCACCTTTCGTGCGCCAGTACCGCCCATCGGATCTCGATGCGGCAGTCCATGTGGTACGGCTTTCAACGAAGTGGCTAGGATATTGATTAAGCCCCAGGCACTCTTAACTAATAGTTCTGACCGCTAATTATTTTTGCTACTTCTAGTTCAAAGTGACCGCAGATGTGAAGCTGCAGTCGGAGCCCGCTTTGCGCATTGCTTCCCATATTTGGTGCCGGCCGTATCTGCAACTTTCACCGTCCTCATGCTTCGTACTCGATGACGGAAGTGGGGACGTCGTAGGATACATTCTAAGCACACCTGATACTGAGCATTTCGTCAACGCATATCTCAAGGACTATGTTCCTAATCTCGACGAAGAAAAATTGCCTATGCCGAAAGATTTAGATAAACCGGTCGATTTTGATCGTGACCTGGAAGATTCTCTCTTGAGGATACTTTACAGTCCGGAGAAGGATACGCCAGAACTGATCAAGGTACGCCGCGCATCTATATATCCAGTACCAGAAGGCAATATATGGCCATACCAAGGAATACATTCAATATTCCACTCCATACCACTTCCAGCTCTTGGACCCTCGCCCTCGATCTAGTGGCTTAGATTGGACGCTAGGCTAACGTATATATAGACATATCCGGCCCACTTCCACATTGACATTCTCCCTCCATTTCAGCGCAAAGGATTTGGCAGCATTCTTATGCAGACATTGCTTCGTCATTTGAAAGGTATAATAGAGCTGGTACATTTTCATCTAGCATGCCCACGTTACGCCGACTGACATTAGAGGTTTGTAGATTCTGGCGTTCGTGGGGTTCACCTAAATATGGTGGCGTCAAATGAGGGCGCGAAAGTTTTCTACAGCAAGAAAGGGTTCAAACTGTGCCTTAGAGCGTCGTGCAATGAGGTTAGCGTCCGAGACAACCAGACGTTGTGCTTAGTACGGCAGCTTTAACGGTCGAAGGTTCATTCAATAGTATGAGAGGAATAGGACAAATTTTTGGAAATCTAAACCAATGGAATGTTCAAGTAACCATTTCCCCCTTTCATGCTCAAGTGAGAACTCTCACGTATTATTTCGCACGTTAGTGATAAAATATAGTTGTTGCACATTTGCTCATGTACATAAACTGGAATAAGGCATCTAGTTTGCAAAAGAAAGAACTGTCAATTTGTGAGATAGCTAAATACTAAATTTTGAATATTTCAAAGTGCAAATCGAGTACTTGGACATTGTGCTGCACATTACCATTTGTAGCATGTGAATTCATGCTGCATGACGCTAATTTGCTGATCGTGGGCGGGCTGCAACCACTTACTTTCAACGCCTCCACATGCGCGCCGCACATTAGAGCAAGCCGCTTGCATTTCAACCAAAATAACCAACCACACAAGTACGATCCGATGTCTTCTAGTTCAGGGCCCCCAGCACCAAATTATACTCAGAATGTCGACTTTAATACGCTTGCTATGCAAGATGCGGAGTTCTCGAAGGTGTTGGACAGCGGAAAAGGGCACATGAACTTCCACGACCCTCAGGCGGTCAAGTACGGCCCTCATTGGCATTATGGAGATTTTGGCTTTTTGGCTTACAGTTTAATGCAGGCAGTTAACAAAAAGTCTTCTAAAACGTGACTTTAGCTTAGAGGTCGAGCTTCCCGACGACCGACTCTGCCCCCCGGTAAGAACTCAGATAGGGCAGATTCGCATTCACCGAAAGTGACTAATGCGTTTCGTTTATAGGTCCCTATTCGGTATGTCTAGTGTGCTACAAACCTCTAATCTTTTGCTTTTGTCGAATTGTTGGCGTATAATAATACAACTTCCCCTTGAGTCGACTTTCTGGAGTTATTCTAAGTCATCGTTTCTAAGGTTTTATCATGGAACTACTATGGGACTAGAGCAGGAGTATCACGGCTAAAGCTATCAGTAGACACGCTTACATTCGGTGGCTTCAAGAGCTCGTCGACACCTCGAGCCCGACGTATACTGATGAGTACGACCCAAATCAAATTGTCACCGGAATAGACATGTACGAAGACTTCAATACCTGTATTTCTTAAGACGGACCAAAGACTAAGCAAAACTTGTAACTAGTGGAACCGGCGCTAGCTGCATATACCCCCTTCTTGGCTGCTCTATACGGCCTAAATGGAGGTTCGCAGCAACCGATATCGACCAGAAGAGCCTCAAGAGCGCATGGGGGAACGTCGAAAGCAACGATTTCGAAGACCGCATTCGGCTTCTGAAATCGAACCCAGATGGGCCTCTGATCCCGCTGAATCGTCTGGGACTTCGAGAAGCTGACTTTGCCATGTGTAATCCGCCGTTCTATTCGTCTAAAGCAGACATGGATGTGTCTGCGGCTGCTAAGCACTTGCCTCCGTCAGCGGTTTGCACCGGAGCGCCCGGTGAGATGATATACGAAAAAGGCGGCGATGCTGGATTTGTTCTGCGCATGGTCGAGGAAAGCCTCATCCTACGAGAGCGGGTCCAGTGGTATACGAGCATGCTTGGCAAATTCTCTAGTGTGGAGACTGTACTGAAGAAATTGGATGACTGCGGAGTTACGAATTTCGCCGTTACCACTCTTGTCACTGGAGGCAAAACGAAAAGATGGGCCATAGCATGGTCTTTCAGGGATTTGCGGCCGGCTAATGTATGAATCTTCTTACCGTGACGTTTCATTGAGCAATACTGACAGACGTAACTAGGTCATTCCTAGAAAGGAACTAGCTGGGAAAGTCCGTCTGCCATTCCCGAGTATCGTTGAGATACCTAAGGAAGGACAATCAGGCGCTTCTATCGCCAAGATTGTCAATGAAAAGCTCCGGTCGCTGGACCTTCAGTGGGAATGGGACGAGTTAACTGGGATTGGAACAGGCTGCGCCCGCCGAAATGTCTGGTCTAGGGCGGCGCGGAGAAGTCGAGCTAGAGCCAAGGCTTCGGAGACTGACTCTATGAACATTGATGAAACAGTCGCGCTTGCCTTCAAGATCTACCCCACTACTGAGCACCTTGCAGTGCGCTGGTTGCAGGGTATAGATCAAGGATTGTTTGAAAGCTTCTGCGGAATGGTAAAACGTACTATTCGCGAAGCTAACTAGGAAACTTGAAAGTCATTTTGGGTATGGAGTCATGAGGACAGGATTAATTATTCATGGATTTTGAAGTGAGTTTTCTTGCGGAAGAATTCTAGCCACGATTCCAAGACGACTCCGCCTACGAGCTTTAAATGGTCTATACCAATGCGAATGAGCAAAGCCTCCTTTTAGACAAGCAAGAGAATACCCGACAATGACGCCTATAAATGCGACAGCCACCCAAATCTCATCTCATGTGTGTATCAAGTGAAGAAGCCGCGTAACGTCTCATAAACAGCAAAGATAACCCCCGACGCCGGTGCCGATCTAGCGACGGTTATGCCACAGCCCCTATAGAAGCCTCTCAAGCCATGTTGCTTCCCCAACACTGCGGCCACGGACCAAAACCCACGTCTGTTGCCAGTACTATGACTTATTTCGTCGGTCTGCATGCGGGACTTGACCGTATCTACCGGATAAAATATAAAGTTGTACGCTACGCCCGCGACAGCCCCCGAGCAAATCTGTTCGGGAATGTTGAGGGGTGCATCCTCATGTAGATTCTTTGCTTTCTTCCGCAGGTGGAAAAATTTGCTGGTCATTTCGTAGCCACCAAACCACGCGGCGGAGCCGCCCGTCTCGCGAACGAGGGTACCCAGTTGGCCACGCCAGAAGCCGAAGAGTCCATTGTGACGATAAACAGCCTGTATAAGAGAGAGGTAGCCGGACATGGCAGGCCCATCGCCTCGTCGCGTCGGGGGAGGTGCTTGCAATTGACACTTGACGAACTCTATCGGGGTGAGGAAAAAGGATGTGAAGGCGCCCGAGCAAGCGCCGCAGCCGAGCAAAGCTGGGAGGGAAAGCGGATGGTCGGCGGGCTGGCCCGATATGGATCTCACAGCATTTTGCGCAATGCGGTACTATGTGGTTGTCAGTCGCAAATGAGCGCAGAATCTCAGGACGGGAAGCGTACGCTGAAGAAGAGGCAGCTCGCTTCGACGGCGGCCCCGGCTAGAGGCGCAGCGATTCCGCGGTAGAATCCCGTGAAGCCATGCTGGCGGTACGACTGCCTGAAGCAATCGACGGGCCCAGAATACCGCAACGGAAGCCCGTCGGGCTGGGACTGCAGGCGGACTTTCACTGTGTCGAACGGATACTCGATGAATTTGCCCGCGATCCCGGCCGCTGACCCGAACGCGATGTCCTTGAAGGCCTCGACTCCGGACGACAGCTGTTTCTGGGCCGCTGAGGCCGAGGCCGGGGCCTCCGCAATGGAGACAGAGGGCTCAGTGAGCGTCATGTTTTGCGACAGGCAGCTCTTGTTCGCGGCAGGCTCAAAGGTGGGAAGACAGAGACTAGCGAGCAGTCATGGCGATATATAGCGCCGGGCGACGGGCGGAGGGGCGGTGTACTTCGTAGGGCGTGGATCCTGCAACGGACAAGGCACAACGGGGCGACAATGGAACCGAGCAAGGGATGCAGTGGCACTCGCGGTCAGAGACCGCCCATGGCGGGCATCATGCCGTACTTGTAACTGGGAGCATCGAGCGAGCGGCGGGCGGTTGCAGCACACTGAAAAATTTTGGCGGCGCGGCGACGCATCCGATCTCCGCGTTATCAGATCATCTTGATGTCTCGGTCCGGTATCGGCCATCGCTCGCATCGCCGTCGCGCCCGGGCGCTTGGCCAGTGATGCAATTCCGCTCACTCGCCCCTCCGAGCCTCCCTCGATCTCTCCCGCTCTCTGCTCTTTGCTTCTGCTGGTCCACATTGGCCCAGCATGCCGCCATCGTCACTTCGGGGCTTCTTGGCCCAGTGCAAATCAGCCTTTCGCGATTCGATTACGAAGAGCAACAAGTTGACCCTGGTAATTGGCAATGAATCTGCCGGTATTTACGCGGCCTCTGGTTGGCGTTTCCAAACGCAATAACTCCTGAACAGTTTCACAGACCTAGATTCTCTCACCAGCGCGGTCCTTTGGGCCTACGTACGCTCTCATACAGCACCAAAGCCCACATTTTCCAACCCGTGCATTCCCGTGGTAAACATTCCCTCCAAAGACTTGGCTCTTCGGCCCGAGTTCTCGCACCTGTTCGATGAGGCCAAAGTTGAAGCCGACCAACTCGTCACGCTCTCAGACATCCCACTGGATGGATCCGAACCGAGGATTGCCCCAAGAAACCTCAAGATACTCTTGGTCGATCACAATGTTCTGCAAGGGGAATTGGGCCGAGTCTACGGTGACTGCGTCCGAGGGATAATTGACCACCACGAAGACGAGGGCAGACATCCTCAGACCCACTCTGGCGAAGAACCGCGCATAATTATGAAGTGCGGAAGCTGTACAAGTCTTGTAGTAGAGCACGTTCGGGACTACTGGACTGGCATTCAAGAGTCGTCCACCAGCTCCCGCGAGGATAGCAGCGCCCATGTCCACTTGGCGAAGTGGTGCCTGGCTAGCGTCTTAATTGACACTGTGGATCTCGGCGAACCCAACAAAGTTACAACTCACGATATCAATGCTGCCGAATATCTAGCGTCCATCGTTCGGCGCTGTCAGAACCCCGGATTTAATCAGTCTATGTTTTACCAAGCAGTTAAAGATGCCAAAGGGAGTCTCGACGGAGTATCCCTTCAAGGTATATTGAGGAAAGACTACAAGGAGTGGGCAGACGGCGGAGTGAAGCTAGGCATTAGCTCATCCGTCAAACCATTGGGCTATTTAGTTGATAAGGCTGGCAGAGAGCGCGGTTCAGGTCCTCCGACGGATGCCTTCTTGGATGGCATGCAGGCACACGCTAAGGAGCAAAATCTAGATATTGCTGCAGTGATGACAGCTTCGGTGTCTGATACAGGAGAATTTGGGAGGGAACTCCTCGTCTGGGCGTTTAATCAGCAAGGCGTTGATGCGTTCAACCGATTCGCAAAGTCGTCTAGGGAAACCCTTGGTCTGGAACCATTGCCAATCAACGACCAATTGGGTCTCAAGGCTGACGGAAGTCTGCAAAGGGTAGCATGGAAGCAAGGCGCGGTTCAGTATAGTAGAAAGAAAGTAGCCCCGATGATGAGGCAGGCGGCAGCAGACAAATCGTAGAAATCATAACTACCTTGTGGGCCTCCAATCGATTGCTCCAATTACTCCAGCCCTCGGTATGGTATTCTGCTCGGACTTGACGGAGATTTGAGCTTAGCCTGTGTCCGCCTGAATATTGGGAATCATCGCCGGGTATGCCTTTCATGATGGACCGATGAACCGAGAGCCCGGTCAAAGTGCTACGCGCCCTTGCAGCTCTGCCGCATTTAGGTCCAGAACCCCTCTTTCCTATCGGAGACAATTACCCCTCCGGCATATTACCCGCGAAGGTTGCAACATTCGGCGAACCTTCTTCATGCCTGGCCGCTGTGCTTGACGCATTTAAAACCCCGTGCAGCTTCTTTCTTTCCAGTGAACCGTCCAGCGCCGTGGATTGCTCAATTGAACACAATGGCCACGAATTCGAAGCCGTACAAGATTCGCTGGGGCATCCTAGGTACCCCTCCGTTGGACAAAGCAGTGCACGTACATGATCTTTGCTAATTGGTCTCCACAGCGACCGGATGGATAGCAGGCGGTAAGTTGTAGTTTGCATATTGATTTCGTATTCCTGCTGTACTAACTGATCTCTCTAGTTTTTGTAGAGGATCTTCTGAAAGATCCTAACACGAGGGGCGTCGACGATGTCGCCCACGAGGTCGTCGCCGCCGCTTCCTCAAGCTCCGCCGAACGCGCCCGAAATTTCTTAGACGAATTTAAGTGTCCTAAATCGGCCAAGGCCTACGGCTCGTATAAGGAGCTGGTGAAGGATCCTAATGTGGATATCATCTACGTGGCGACTCCACACTCGCACCACTACCAGAATACGATGCTTGCTCTCGAAGGCGACAAACACGTCCTCTGCGAAAAGGCTTTCACGACGAATGCTGCGCAGGCAAAGATCCTGGTGGACACGGCCAAGAAGAAGGATCTCTTCCTCATGGAAGCTGTCTGGACGCGCTACTTCCCTATAAGCCGAGAGCTGCGCGCGTTTGCGGAGTCAGGAAAGATTGGAACTATCCACCGGGTTATGGCTGACTTGAGCCTTTGCAATGATGTGGAGAGTCAATTCGGAACTGAACACCGAATGGTGAACATGAATCTTGCAGGTGGGGCGATGCTTGACTGTAAGTCAGGCAAATTGTTATGTGACGGCATTACGAGAAGCATGCTTACTCTACAAATAGTGGGCATTTACAGCCTTACATGGGTCTTCCAATTTCTGTACCATATTTTACCGCCGTCAGAGCGCAAGCCGCCCACCGTGGCCTCTTCCATGACAAAGTATTCTAAGACAGGCGCCGATGAGTCTACTTCGATCATTCTCAACTTTCCTCCCTTGCATTCCCATGGCATCGCCACAACATCGCTGCGTGTAAGTATTCTTATTTCACCGTTCTCAAGCAGCATACTGACAGTCGTCCTTGCTCAGGTTGCCTACAATCCGGACGGAAAAGATACTGCTGGGCCGGCTGCTCGGATCCAGGGGACAAAGGGGGAAATCCAAGTCTTCGGTCCCCTGTATAGACCAACACGCTACCGGATCGTGCCGCACGACGATTTGTTGAAGCTTGAGGACGTAACTCGAGATATTCCCGGTATGGGCATGTTCTGGGAAGCTGATGAATGTGCGCGGTGCCTCCGAGACGGCAAGAAGCAGAGCCAGGGTCTCACGTGGGAGGAAAGCATCGTGATCATGGATGTCATGGATGAGGTTCGGCGGCAGAACAAGTTGGAGTATCCCGAGAAAATTGAGAGCACTACTTACCCGCTCGACGGGTTTTGAGCAAGATAATGGCGAGACTCAGTTTTTTCCTGGGACGGGGTCTCACGTAGCCGATCCTTTGAACGTTCTAAAATAAAAACCAACTAAATCTACTGCATTCAAGCAAGAAAGTTCAAGCAAATCGGGGAGAAGCATCTGGATATCAAGAATTTTACGCCAGTCCTCTAGTGTTAAAATACCAGGGTACCCATTGTGTTTTTGAAAACAGGCCCGAGTAAGGCGGTTGCGGCTTTCTTCCCGCAGCGTATCGGCAAGGATGACGCCATTGGATGCGGACAGATAAGATAATGCGAGACTTAGCGACTTAAATGCTATTGGCAGACCCCTCGTTGGAATACTCGGCGCAAGCTGCCGGATCCAGATCTACGGGTGTAGAGGTCCAGCAAACAATCGGGAGTACTTATCACACAAAGCCAGATCGGCCAGTGGAATCAGCGCGGCGCGGATAATTATTCCATACTACTCGTACAACATGTTAGCGGCGAAGGCAGTCGAAGCATCTTCTGCATCTGCGGGCTCGGACGGTCTCATCCACGGTCTCACCGCTCAGGAGGTTCGACTGTTGACGAAGGAAAGCTTGGATGCGAGGTCCTTAGCATATTGTATGGCCATTGAACGTCCCGAGAAATTCTTCCCGGACACTGAACACTGCACTACTAGGCCCATACTCAAAGTTCCACGTGGGCGCGACGTTGCTGACTCGAGACGGCAACTTCATATCCGGAGCTAATGTCGAGAATGCGTCCTACCCGGTTGGCACGTGTGCAGAACGCGTGGCCATGAGTTCTGCCATTATGAAGGGCTACCGAATGGGCTCATTCAAAGCGGTCGGCGTGGCCACGAATCTGGAAGAGCCGTGTAGTCCCTGCGGCATGTGTAGACAGTTCTTGCGGGAATTTTGCGAGGTTAGTAGAGGTGGCTCGAGGCATGGGAAATTGCCCTTGTGTCCAACTGGCCTCTTGAAGTTGCCGGGGCTGACCAATTTGCTTTTACAGCTTTCGACGCCGGTATTCCTGCATGACAAGCATGGGCAATATATCGTGAGGACTCTTGGAGAGGTAAGGATGCAAGTTCGTCCCCAAGACTGGCAACGAGCGTGAACTGAGACGACTGGTCGTGCAGCTGCTTCCGATGTCTTTCGGGCCCGAACATCTGGCCGCGTGAGTTTGGCTTAGGTAGAAATGTTTCCTTATGGAAATGGAGATGGAGGAAATAGATCGAGCGCCTCGCGATAGGTCTTGTAAATAGCTTCATGGCGTGGGAATAGCGGAGCGAAATTCAGGAGCAATATCCCATGCTTTCCTCTTGAGCGTGACAGGATCGATTAGTTCTAGGTTGGGATAGTCAGGTACGGAGCGAAGATCGTAGATCGTTGCAGGTGGAAAGGGCGCAAGCAGCCACGCAGCGGGGCAGCAGTGATGTCGCGGGTGCACGGGCCACTACACCGACGCAAGCTATAAAACCCGCCACCCGCGCCCCAACTCTCCTTCTTTTCTCTCCTCGTGAAGGGCCGTCCTCCCACAGCCGCGCTTCTTTGCTCACCTACGGACGGCGAGCGTCGCTCGACCAGTCTTCTTCATGCAAATGAGAAAGTCGGAGTACTCTTCATTGCCACCATCCTCCGCCAGTTCTGGCGAGGCTCTGGTCTGCTCGCGAGGGCCTGGCGTGACTCACGCCTGCATACGGCATCAGAAATCTCAGGGACTTCGACCCTCGCAAGTCTTTGCGCGCGGGTTCGCCCACGGTCCTCCGTCGTGGCGGCTCGCGTTGTCGGAGAAGCTGCTGGGTAGAAGCACCCCTATGGGAGCCGGTGCGAAGATTGTGTGCCCTCCTCTTCGAGGAGGGTGATACCTCAGTGCAATGCGCGGCATGTCGGCTCCTCTCTTCTCTCCGGAGAATTGTGGAGCTGGCCTTATTTGATTCCGATTATTGCGGGGGGACGGCCTTTCACCATTTTTTCTCTTTCAAGGTAAGCGGTGTATAGGCTAAGTTGGCCTCCTCAAAATTCGAGATGAATGCTAACGTACAGCCTGCGCCCTCGGAATACGGGACGACTTCCAACATTTCCTTATCTCGGACCCTCTAAAAAAGACTTCGAAAATGAACGGTATAGAGCGGGGCAAGGGCACTTTTGCAGCTTATATTATCTACTTCCTTGGATAACCGCAAAGACTGCAGTTTCGATCTGCGACTATCCCATCCGATACATGATATCCGTTCTCATCGTCAGCTTGGTGCCTCCGACAACATCGGCGCCTGAATGGATCAAGTGAGCATGTTGGAAGAGGAGGACGCGGCCTATTTTGGGGACCACGTCGAGCTGATTGCGGTAACGCAAGTCATGGAATCTGGTTGCACCGCCTTCGAGTGGGTCGTTTGGGTCCGAAGTGGAGTCATTTAAGTACAGATGTAGGGTAAACCAAGACCTCTCGGAGCCGTCGTCTGTTACGTAGGATCCATCGCGATGTGCTTGTAGACGTCAGAATCCATAGGTAAACCTAAAAGGAGCGTAAGGTGTAACTTACCTTGGAAATATTCCCCTCTAGTGTACTTGAGAAATCTCATTCTCTCATTCAGTCGACTAAGCAACCACTTGCTATCGCCGCCGCCTGTTCTGCCGGCGATTCCAGTGATCGCTTCCCGATTCTTCAGCTCTTGAAGTTCGGGCACCAGTGGCTCTATACGAGCCCACAGTTTCGCTACCATCTCTGGCGAGTCCCAAATTATTCTCCCGCAGTTCCGGATATCTGTTGCCATGACTTGTCTTCCACCGCCCACGTTGACCATGGCTCGTTCCCAATTCCCATTCGCCTGAGCTTCCGCTGCCTCTGTGAGGGTTTTACATTCCTCCTCGGACAGGACGCCGTCTAAAATAGCGGCGTACAAGCCAGCGTAACCTGGAAGAACGGATTTGCTGAAATCAATCCGTGCCATGGTGATGTTGGGGGCAGGCCCCTCGAGGAAACCTTCCGGCAGAAGCTCTGCTGACGTGGTCATTGTGGAAGATCTAACAATTGCGGTAGCAAAAGTTGGATTTCGTTTCGGTGTCCAAAATTCTTTCGAGTTATGGAGACAATGCCGAGGGAAAGTCTTTTCGCAAAAGTCCTTTTCGGAGCCTCCCTTACGACGGCGCGAGGGAGCCTCAGACTTCAGAGGTTGTGCTTTTAGCTTCATCGTTGCCTGGGCGGCCAGCTGCCGGAGCTGCGAATAGTGGTTGCAGCCTAGTCGTACTACGGCATTTGCTATGCTTGAACTAGGCCCGGACCTGAGCGCGGTTGTAAGACTAGACACGCTTGAGATAATTCAGCGCCGCTTGATTCAATTTGTGAGTCCATAAATACTTTTTAGGGTCAGGAAAAATGCAGTGCACATTGCGTGATTCTGTGTGGAAATCTGGGGCTCACTTCTCTGCGCGCGTTATTTGTTGTCGGAGACTTTCGGACCTCGCTTCCCTTTAGCGGGACCCCCATATTGTTGGAATATGGTATGATTGATTGGTTAACCTATAATCAATAACTATATCCTAACGATCCCATGCGACAACAGCACCCGAAGAACAAGTCAAGTCTACCAACAATGGAGGCGGAAGTATTTGAGTTAAGTAGTACAGCTGGGCATCGCCGCTACGAACAACCCAACGCTATCATACACATGGACAGGAACGGCCAACCACATGTGTTGCTATGCAGACGGATCCTTTCTTTTCAAGATCTTCTCAACCTTCACAATCGCCGTTTTAACGAGTTCGTCAAAATCGTCAAGCAACAGAACATTGTCTTTCTTGCACAAATACTGGACGTTTCCACGGCGATGATATTCTTCCGGACAGCAGACAATGATCTTTCCAGATTGGGAATAACGGCCCAGTTCCATCAGTGAGACGGGGCTGATGGTGTTGGAATGAAGGTAGAGGATGATGAGATCAGCCTTGTAACCTGACTTTGCTCGTCTCTCCATGTTTCCTCCCTGGACCCTCCCACCCTATATATTTCATCATAGAGAGTGCTATCCTCGATGGTAGCAAAGGATTCGGTTGGACTTTGTGACATGGCTGGATAGGGATGCACTGAAGCTGATGACGAAGTGGAAGAAGCGGATGAAGCGAAGTGGAAGGCACATCCTTTATCGTCGCCCTGCTACGGTGGCTGAGAGTGCAAGGCATACACGATGCACTCTACGGACATAGACTCAGACGCTGCCTTCCGTTCATGCGTACCCCCTACCCACTCCAAGTACGTTGAAGTGATCCCGTGCCAAATACGACAAGAGTACTGGCAGCTGAATGAAAATGTGATAACTCCTCCTTCCGCCTCGTCTTGCCGCTGCAACGCACGGATATTGAAGACCACCACCCATCCGCCACAGCATCACTAGTCCCAGCTACACCTTCAGCCAGCAAGAGGGATTCATGCGGAGTACCGAATCGCGAAGCAACCAGCCAGGCTTAGGGGCATCCCGGATGCTAAGCTCCAACGAATGCGAGCCTTGGACGATCGGGATATGCACGCTTCGGTCATGCGTCTGTTGACGCCGTCAGGATTGAGGCTCAGATGTCAAGGGGTCGTATCAGCGGAAGCGCAACTGCATCCTCATGCCGTTTCCGACCCGTAGCGGTATTGGTGCACTAGCAACCGGCCATGCCGGCCTACCTGGGGCTTTGAGACATCCGGGAAGCCTTGTCGGATGACGCAGAGGAAGCAGGAGCGTATTTCAAGAGTTGTCTTCACACTCTCCATGGATATCTCTCCTCCATCATGTTCCTCGGCCTTCTTATCGGTTTCCTTTTTTGCTTCGTAAGCGGACTTCTGCTAGACGTTGTGCTCTTATTCAATAATGCCTCCTGGCTTAAGAAGAACAAGCACAAGCGGTTTTGGGAGAGAACGGTGGATCTTCTCTTCAGCATCTGTCAAGCCGGCCTGTCGATAGCTGGAATAGTCGCCATCACGATTGCATTCATCACAGACACTGAGCCCCATTGGCTCGACCCAGTCATCCTGTGTACCCTTCAGCTGATCGCCGGCGCGAATGTGAGTGTATTCTCTATCGAAGATTGGTCCATGAACTCATTAAGGGTAGCTTACCTGGACGATTCGTGGCATCAAAAATTCGCGCCGAAACATATGGCTAGTTTATGGTAACATCGTGTGGACGGCGCCTGGTATTGCCTTCTATATATGGTGCGAGACATTTTTTCTCCTCTTGTTCCTTCTAATTGCAGGCAGGGACGACTTCGTTCACGAGCATACATTGCTCTCTCACGTTGCCATTGCGTCGGTTTGGTCGTGGACGCTTTGGAACGAGGCGCTGCAAAAACACCTACGCTCAGGAAACTCCATTCCCGAACGTGTGCGCACGTTACGACGGTTTGTTGCTGCCAACGCAATAGCAGCGTTATGTCAGATTCTCGGAGCGGTTGTTCGGTATAGTCTATCGCTTGCCAACGTGCGAACAAGCGAGATCCGCCAGGGCATCATTCTTGTACGTCTTCGCTTCCTGAGGGTACGTAGTCTTACATTGACAGGCTTGTTTGCTCGTACAAGTAGTAGCGTTGATCGCTATTTACACGGACAGAGCCGGGCGTCAAACGATCGAGTTGATTAGGCGTCCGGCTCGTACCCGGAATCGTGATTTGGAGGGAGCTATACGGCTGACCAGCCTGACCAGCCTACAACCCACAGCAAGCTCACAAGGGAGGAGGGTTATGTAGAGGCCACTATGTTAACTACTCATCCGCACAACGTTCTGGGTAGTCATAGCGTAGTCTTCTACGAAATGAACTGGTATCCACCATTTCCTCGATTGTTTCGTAGCTTGAGCCCCGGATGTGGCGCCTAACTTTCGTCCACGGCTTCCCACGACGGCCGTCTTATCAGAAGCGGGATAGTCTGTTCACTCGCCTCGCATTCAAAGCGTGTCAGCCACCTCGGAGTCGCATCTAGGCCTATATTCATGCAATGCCTGGGGCCCTCGGTGCCGTATCATGTGGACGATTGGGAGCCATGTCTCTCACGGATGGCTTCCGCGGCCACCCTTCTTTCTTGATGGCCTTTGGCCTTCGAATGAAAGCAGTGGCTCAGGGATATCGAGCCACCTTCGGTGTTTTCTTCTATCGGGAAAGGCAGACTGGAACCCTTCCTCCCCTGGGGGTACGTCACGGCTCCCCCAATCCCGTTTTCTGGCGACAGCATGGTTTCCAATTGGAATCCCTGGCCTTGTTTTCCAGCCGTCTGTCTCGCAACGGAGTTCCCGATGGATCAGAACGGCATGGCCCCCTTGACACGGTGTGACTATTGCTGCTATGGCGTGCACACCGCCACTATGAACAAAGCGGTTCGAAGACTTGGATGCATGACAAGACGTTCCTGGCAGTTTCCCGTGCCGCACATTCATGTGTGGCATGATAAGGCAGACTGGTTGTTGCAGACTTGCTTACTGTGCTCAGCAGTGACAACGGGATGCGGATCTTGGAGCTACTTCCATGGTCAGGGCCGGTCGCCACTCACTTATATCTATTACGTTTCAATGAAGAAGCGGAGGTTGAGCAGCGATGCGAGCGCAGATGGGGTGGGATTAAACGTTGGTGTCATAAACAGGGAGCTAGGGGCGGAGTCATCCCAAAGGAGGTAGATTGAAGGCTTCAGACCGTCTCCATCAATGCTCGTATGTCTCTCAGACAAGGCATTGCCGCAGTTAGGGTGGTGAGGCGCGGGCATACCATGTGATAAGGCCTCCTCTGCCGGTCGACTAGGTAGAACTTGCCGCCCTTCATGCGTCCAGGTCATGCAGCCCGCTGCCTGTGCGAATCGCCACGGGGACAGTCTCAGCATCTGAGCATGGTGGCTTGGGCCAGCGTTCTCGGCGGCAAGGGATGAGGGATATAAGACTACCCTGAGCCTGTCCTGACCTAAATCTATACCACAACACGTTCTCCTTTTTTTGGTTTCGTGAGCTGGCCTTGTCCACCATCCAGGTTCCACGTTCCTAACTCAGTCGACACTACGCCGATAGCAAGCAGACAACATGGACGAGGTACGTCAACGAGGTTTATTCAGATGTTTGGTATGGATACTAAAGGAATACCTAGACTATAGACATACCAAGCCCGAATTCTCTCTTAGATGCCGAAGGAGATGTTGATTCGAGCTTTGGGGAGACACCCTCTGAAGATAATACCGCGGAGACACAAGCAGCAGATGCCTTGTGCGCATTGGGGATTGTCAACATGAGACAAGCGATGACAGTGCTAGCCCGACTATGGAGCTATGTCTTCCAGAGCATACTGCGGCATCCACTGCTTCGCAAACGGAAGATGTCGATCAAGCCATGGTTCCAGCCCCAGAGCCCGCAAGGTCGGAAGCAAGCCGTACAGAAGCCGATCAAGCTATGGCTTTGACCGTAGCACCTGCGGTGTCCGAACTGAGTCCAGCAGAAGCTGCCATAATCTCAGCCTCCGAGCAGGAGCCTGAATCGAGAGAGGACATTCAGCAGACAACAGAGGAGCCTGTGCAGCTTCCAGAATCCCCTCGCCGAGTCATATCCGCGACAGAGCCGGAGGGCGAGGGGAACGCTCAGGAAACCGTCACCCAGGTCGTGATGCTTGATGTCAGTCCCCGCGTCGATAGCACGCCAATCGAAGCCGACGAATCGATGGACGATATTGATGATGGTATTGCGTCTGCGAATTCGAGCGAGTGCCGTGCGGATGCGGGAACGGCTTCGACAATACCATACACTGCTTCACGCTACCGAGAAGCAAGCCGTGGCAGGCGAAGTGTGACGCAGGAAAGCTCAGGTACATCGCTTGCCTCCTTTTGGCAGTAATACCACTAATAGATGGACCAGACCTGCCTATTTCGATCTATGAAGCCGATGAGCCCGCTGAATTCATCATCGTTGATGACAATGGCGGTCAAGTCATTATTATCGACAGTTCTGATGACGAAATTGGCTTGGACGATGACGATTCCGGTCAGAGCCCCCGACGTCGGGCGCAGCGAAAGCGGTCAACACCGCAGTCACCAGAGATGGTAAATTGGGCATCTAAAGAGTATAAAACAAGGAGCGCAGCGAGCCTTACGGCGGCATGGGAGAACATGTGGGAGCAATGGGAACAAATCCGTGCCAAACCTGACCGGCGGCTTGCCCAGACGTTGTATCGACTCCACAAGAAAATGTTCAAGGCGTGGAGCTATGAACTGTGGAACAAGAAGTATCGTAAGCATGATGGCCGCAGGCTTTACCGTTTCTGGGAAAAGCATGGAGTGGAAAGGAAGGCAATGAGACAGCTCACCAGGAAGAGAGACAGCGAACTCGTGCGCAAGTTGGGAAGGGCTTTAAGGCGGCTACAAGAAGCGGAGGAAGAACATCTGAGTATTTCAGTTGCCATGAACGATAGGGAGTGTGAGGATTGTGATTACGTGCCAACCAAGGCACGCCGTTTACGGTAAAGAGCTTTTTCGCTTAGCTTATTATTATCCTCATTACACCAAGACTAGTCACTCCTAGATCTACGTTACTGCCGCATTGACTTGCAAAGATCCAAAGACGTGCGCTACTGACCTCTTGAACTTGAACCTAACGTGCATCTAACCGAAATGGAACAACACCCGGAACAAACAACAGGTACTTTAACTTTAACCCAACGTGCTTCTACACACACAGCGAAATAATCCTCTCTTACTACGAGATTATCTGCTCGGCCGCGTCTGTGCAGAGGGTGATGACGTCAGCTAAGCGGGACCAGAAACGGCTCTTCCATTGAGCGGAATCTCCTATTGGCTTGTTTTATAAAGAGAAAAGTACCCATCTGGGCGGCTAAGCACCATGACATCATGTCATGGGGAGGTTCCAAAACGGGCCCCCAGTTCAACCAATGACCGTCATGGTTCTGCGTATTTTTAAGGGTTCCGAATCTGGAAACGTAAGGGAGCAGAAATGGATCCTGAAGCATCCGTCTGTTAGTTACTGGGCTAGCTGGGCATATTAATACTGATCCTCATTTGTTCTATTTCTCAGTTTAACGTTACATTCTTTCATGAGGAGCTTGAAGCTGCAGCTTCGTATATACTTAACAAAATTTCACAGAAATGCCACCGTTAACCCCTCAAGAACAGACAGCGCCTACGCATTATGCGCCGATGCGGGGAGACAAATGGCGACCTGAAGAAGATGCAAGGCTCATGGAACTTCTTGGAGAGAAGGGAATGAACTGGAAAGACATATCAGAAGAGCTACCGGGAAGAAGTGAGAAGAGTTGCTCTCAACGTTATTACCAGTTTTTATCAAAGAGGCTCTTGAGTGACCCAAAAACAGAGAAGATCGTAAGATTATACATCCGGTAGGATCTAAGTCATGTTAGAAGTCTACAAACGCTAACACAATCCTCTAGGGAGAGAGCTCGGATGTGGGAGCCCATCGCTAAAGAAGTGGCGCTTCCTTGGTCCACGGTAGAAAGTATATACTGGCAAGTTCAGAAGAGGAAATTGGAGGTTGAGTCATTTAACACAAGAACACGAGAAGGCTTCACCTCCCGGCGACAAGCGTGGCCAGGTTTACATAGTGCGTCGAAAGAGGTATCTCAACTACTACCGAGGAAACAGATTACAACTATGCCGGACTCTAACAAAATCCATAAACGAAGACAACAACGAGCAGCTTTCCGGACCAAAACCGAAGCGGTAGAATTTAGCGATGATGAATTCTATACCGCGGATGACAGACCTTAGCATATACGCTGCTGCACAAGCAATCGATTGTTTTGGGAAAGGGAAGGAAATTGAAGATATGGGGAGAGCGCAACAATTTATAACGTTAGCAAAATATCCGTGCCAAGACACTACGGAAGCGACTAAAGTGGTATTCCTCGACCTCGCGAAAAAGCTTAAAAAGGGAACCGTTTAACGTCCCTCCATGCGCAGCGAAAACCAACCCGTACAGAAAAATATGAGGGGTACTTTGACTTCATGCGGCTATAACTCTGGCGGGGCGATGGGTGTTAAGGAGTGCATGCGTTCTGTGACGTGCGTCCGTGAGCTGTTGCGGCAGCTGGTTGCTGGGCCAGCCTTGGACCTAGCCACGCCAAGGCTGAGCCACTTCTGTGCCCCGTGCACGGCTTCCAAACCTCATCGTCAATCGTCCGTCTTTCGCGCCAACTCTCAACATCACACTCTTCCAAGGCATTAAGACAGAGGATGTCACTGAAACCTTTCTGAAAAGTATCCTTTAAACTATACGCAATTGTTGTCCGCCCCCTTAGACGTTTGATTTCACTTGCCACATGATATGCTTCCAAATATCAGCAATATCCACTTCAAATATTTTCTTCACTCAAGCCCCCAAATTATACGCGTTTCAACTGTGCGAGAGGCGTTGAGATTTTCTAAAACAAATGGTATCTGGGGTTGTGTTTGGTTGTTGCCACTGCTAGCTGTGGTGTTTCGAAATTAGTTCCCGCGGTAGGTCCGTGCGAGATCGCTCTCGCTTCTCGAATCCAGCCTGTTACGGCATATTGTAGCAGAGTCGACTTTGAAATTCCTGGTGCGTGCGACACCACCTCGAAGCTCTCAGTGACAACCATTCTCCAAATGGTTCGACGCCTCTCCGGCAACCCTGTGGCAGGAGCGGGTCGGCCATCCTCCCTGCTAGCGTCACCAAGGTGTTCGTCCGCTTCTCAAGATATAAGCATATTCAGCCTAGTTGCATGCGAATTCGCCTTCAGCTGCGGCATGACTTCTGCATGTCAACCTTGCCGCGCCACAGCGTGGGCTGTGCCATCAGCCGCACTCCGCCCCTCACGAAACTAAAGCTCACAACACTCTTGCGCTGACTTTCTCTCAGATGCAGTTTTCGGTAACGTATTCCACCACCGAGTCGCTCACCCCACGGAGTCGCTCAGAATTTCTTGGCAACCATCACCACCACTACTACGCGCGATGTTTCAACAATTACACATGGATAAAGCTCAACAAGAAGGTAGGATTGAGCTTGCACTCCAGGCCTATAAGGAAGGCCAATTTCAAAGCCTGCGACGCGCCGCCGACGCGTTTAACATACCCCAAACGACCCTCCGAGATAGATGCAACGGAAAACTCGCGCGAGCCAATTGCCAACCAAACTGCCAGAAGCTCACGATAACCGAAGAGCAGACGATCGTCCGATATATTCTCGACCTAGATTCGCGAGGGTTC